>JAOTRH010218914.1:0-41496 GCA_034768845.1 Heliamphora exappendiculata
TATATTATTATTAATTGACTAGTTAATTATTTAGTATAAGTTTATAACTTATTAGTTTATATTTTATTTGTTTATTATATAGTTTACTATAAATGTATTATTAATTGATAAGTGCATAGTTTATATTATTATAAGTTTATTAATTTATTATAACTTATAAGTTTAACAATTAAATGCAATAAACTTGAACAATTAAAATAATAAAATAGAATATAAATTTTATATTGGGTAGGCTTGGGCTCGGGCTTTTGGGCCTTGGGCCTCGGGCCGGCCCGCGGGCTTTTCGGGCCGGGCCGCATAGTAACAGGCCGCGAGCGGGTCGCAGGCCGTTTTTACATCCCTAGGTGGGACCAACTTTTTGTCCATAAAGAGGCTAAACACATGCAAGCATTTTAATTACCAAGTAAGCGGTGAAACTTGAACACAACTCTCTATTATGTACTGTGATACCATATAGAATTGTCAACCACCAAGTTTAAAAGCTTAAGCTATTAAAGATAAGGTAATGTCATTTTTTATATAGCAATACAACCCATCATGTGGCCAAATTCTCATCCATAAAAGCATCCTCATTCTTAAAAGCATCAAACATGTGCAAGTATTTTATTTTAACTATGAGGTAGGCAGTTGGATCACAATATCTATTGTTTGCTCTAATACTATGTGTGCTCCCTCCTCCATCATTTGAAAGTTGTTGTACACATTGCTAGCTTATGCTTCTTTTGTGGATAGAAGAGAAAATGAAAGGATAAAGATAAGATAAAAAATGAGGTAAAATAATTATTTTTTGTCGGTTACGAAAATGAGAGTGATTAAATAGTTCTAGCATGTGCTACTTCAATTTACTATTCCATTGTGGTACCTTAGGTTCTAGTTGAATCTTTGATTTGTGGATGGGAAAAAACATAGGGGAGAAAGATAGGATAAGAAAATAAAGTGTATTTTTTTTTTGGGGTTGGATTGTCATTATGAACATGAACACATACGTCAAAAAAAGTCACTTTTTTTTGTATGGTTACCCATAAAAAAAGTGAATATGTACGAGCAAGTTCTGCTCTCTTTAGTTCTTTTCTCCTTGGTAAATTCAAAACCCAACCGTAAACATTTAATGCGTGGCCGAAAGGAAAAGTAAAACACCACACTTGGATTTACCATTTCACCACATTGCATCTACTTCATGCTCTCTCCGTTTGGTTTCTACATATATTTTGTTAATCAATGTATTTCTTATGTAATTCATTCAACTACAATTAAAAGCATATTTTAGAGACTTTACACTCCTACATAACATGAACGGATACAGGATTAGCTATCTTATGACTCTACCTTGAGTTTTGTCTCATTTTGTGTAGGTACAAGTGTATAACCATTAGCTCAGGAGGGGTTAGCCCTGAATCAACCCAGGTCCACCAGCTTAGGAGAGGCTTGCTCCGACCCAAATAACTCTACTAGCTTAGGAGGGGTTGACTTCGAAGAACCCCTATGCTATCGCAATAGAGTTTGCTCTAAGCTCACCATGCTCCATTCTCTCATGCTTAGACAAATGCAAGACTATAATAAAACCTTGGCTGGGATCAAGGTTTAAGAGATCTCGCTTGCTAAGCGCTTGTCAGAGTTGCTCGGCTCCACTCAAATCAACCTTAAAAGAGAGAAGACATATGCAGATAATAAGTAGACTCCTTTGCCATGTTGGGTATCAGAGGCCTGCATCGACAGTTGATTGGTACGTTCAAGTTGTCACTCCAAGAAAAATGCTTCACTTGTTCCTTCATGATAGCGACCTCCGAGCTCCCTTGTCTCTTATATAAAGGAGCCCATCCTCCTCTTTTAGAGATAAATATTCATTCACCATTCTTTCTGGTTTGGAGTTATTTTCCATTGCTTCCATCTCTTCTTAAGGTGTCCCTTGTTTCCTCCACGAGCTAAAAAGAGGAAGTATGACGACCTTTTGACTCTCCCCATGTTTGTTGAGAAAGTTAAAGCCCGTCTAGGTGCATTGGTACAAGGCAAAAGGGTCGTTTTTACCCAAGTGACAAATATGACTACTAAGAAAGAACGAACTAGGCATATGTATTGAATTTACCACTGCTAAGTACGCCACCATACATTAGCGTGCTCCACCAAAGTGCTTCACCCTACATTAGAAGTGCTGGGCTTTGAAAAACCTAGTTTGTAAGATGATTATTCAAGATGTCATGGAGCCCGCCTTTGCTCAGGACGTCCTCAAAGACCCCCTGGTCGCCATAAGGATAATGGAAAAGCGTTCAAGATGTTGTCCCACCACAAAGAGTTTAAGGAAGTGGTTGAGCCAAATCCCTCTATTTGCCCAAATTTCAAGATCAAGCGAATCCCCACACTCCAAAACTCTATTGTTAAATGGTTTTATGACTAGTTTAGGCTTTTAGAAGGAACATGGTGTGAGGCTACCAAGCCCATCATTGTCCTCACAGAGAACGATGAAGAACCATGTACGGACACTACTGCTGAGCTCACCAAGCATTAAATAATACATCGTTTGCCATCACCTTTGCCGAAGACAATTCCATGTTCTACATAATCGTCCACTTTACACCTCGATTTTCATCAGTGGGATAGAACTGTAAAGCTGTGTTACCAGAAGACGCTAGTACAGTTGCAATTTACGTTTCAAAATGTACGTTCAGAAACATTGTACATCTTCGTTCCAAAATGGAAAATTTACCGCTCCAAAACAATCCCTCCAAATCTTTCTTGTTTATTTTCTAAACATTTTCCATAAGAAAAAACCAAACACAATAGACTAAAATATAGATAAAGTAGAGCTTGGGCAAGAAAATGGAACAAAAATCGTTATGCTTTTTAGAAATGTGTCTTACGTAAATATTTTGAAAAATAATTCTTCGTTTCATGGAATATGTATAATTTGAAAGTAATACATTCTAATGTTTTAATTTATAAAAGCCTACTCCAACCGTACCATAATTTAGGACATGTGGCGTACTACGTTTTTGTTTTCGTTTTTCATACCAAAATGCTCTGTATTCCTGGTAACATAGTGAATTCCTCATTTTAAACGGTTGGGATCTCTAACCCTCACTTAGTGAGACACCCCATTACCATATCTGGCTTCGAAAATTTGTGCCATAAGACCTTGGGTCATGTGAAGGTCGATCTCGCTGTAAGAACTAATCGTCCTATCGCTAAGTTTCATGTTATTGAGGCAGACCCAATTTATCATGTGTTCCTTAGATGCACGTGGTTCCATGGATATGTTGTTATCCCTTTGACATACCACCAGTGCATGAAGGCAATCTAGATCAATGAAGTGGTAACCATTGTCGGCTCACAAAGACCTTTTCGAGCTGTTGAAGCTCACATGGTTGATGCCATATTTTTGCGACAACTTTAAGTGAAGAAGGACACTTGATTCCTCTTTATAGAACACTCCTACTTAGATAGGAAGAGGTTTACCAAGACAACAATGCTTTAGAGTGTTCCTAGAAGAAGCACCAAAGGGGTAATACTCCACTACAAACACCCAACAAGCCAAAGAGTATGGCTCTAGAGAAGGAAACTCCACACAAGTGATAAGATAAAAAGACCATGGCTCAAGATTCTTTGGCTAGACAGTGTGAAGCAAAATTTCACATCGCCTGAGTACAAAAGTTATGTGCAGTATATAAGCGTGAGGGCACCCTCACCTCAATAACTAGCTTTTGGGGTTGAGTTTTACCCAAAACCGTATTAAAGATAGTACCTTAGCTCAACATAGCAAGAGCTCCAAAGCTTGAAGAGCTTGGCTCACTAAGACGTGGCTTCAAATCTCCAAAAGCAGGTCTAAGAGCTTGAAACTCCTCCTCCAAAAGCCCAAGCTAAAAGGGGGCTCCTGAAAGGGGGGCTCTAGATACAGTACTTTTTAAAAAAAAAAAGAAAAATGAATGTCTCCCAAAAGTACAATGGAGGCCAATGCCCCGAATATCCTCATAGGTGTTGGGTTTACTAGGTAAGATAACTATGAAATTGTAATTATCAGGTTTCCCTCCTTCCATAGCATCTTGCTTTCTTGGGTAACTATTCAGGATGGCTTATATCATCAACCCTTGGTTCGAGAACCCCTTGGCTTGAGACCCCCTAAGGTCAACACCCTCTTGGCTCAATAGCCTGAAGGCTTAAAGACTGCTCGCTCCAAAGAAATACTTTGGCCAAATTTTAATATATATTTTAAAATAAGTTGAATTGCAAAATATAAACATAGGATTTGAAAGAGGAAGAAGAAAACAAGATAGAAAAGATATAAAGAAGAAAGAAAAATATTCAAAGGAGGTGAACCTAGCCTCCTTGACTCATATGCATTTATAATATTATTATGTTAAATACAATTACAATAATATTCTTTGTAGAAGAAGATAAGAAAACAACAAAAAGAAATAAATAAAAACACTTTTAACACTCCCTCTCAAGATGAGCCATAGAGGTCAAACATGCTTAGCTTGGCAACCATTGAAACCCAAAAACCACATATGATTAGTATGGTGGACAAATTGCAAACTAGGGTTACACAGATTCGAAGCGGAGACTTTAATGCACACCAAATCAATCTCAGATAAAGCCCAAACAAGGAGTTTTGGCACATATAGAATGGGTATTAATGGTTGAAAATACCCGATAAAGTCGTGATTTGTGGATTGCGAACTAGGGTTTTAAAATAGAAAATTTTGTCGAAAATTAAAAAGGAGCATCAAACATCATCCAAGAAATATACAAAAATCACCATAATTATAAAGACACCAAAACAAATCGATCAATATAATCGTCATTGGTCAATGTCTGTACAGCCTAATGATGACATGCCGACGTCATGGTACCAAAGATGGTGTCAGCACAACTTGGTTACCTTGTACCGAAGCTCAAATTTTTACTACTCGTTTTAGGATTTGATCAGAAAGCTGTGATACCAACTTGAATTGCAAAATATGAACTTAAGGTTTAAAAAAAATAAAAAACATGATAGAGAAGAGATAAAGAAGAAAGAAAAAGAATCAAAGGAGTGAACCTAGCCCCTTACACTCATATTCATTTATAATATCCTTGTAGAAGAAGATAAACGAACAACAAAATGAAAAAAAAAAACACTTCTATCAAAATAAAATAAAATAAGTTGCCACGGCACACCTTACTCAATGAAAATAGGATGAAGCAATAAGCAAAACACCAACACTCCAAAAGTCGAATCAAGCACTTCAAAAGCCAAGAATGCCAAAGACTAAGAAAGCCGACGTCCCGACGTCCCTTGGCTCTAGAAGCTCGAGAACACCCACTCCAGTCTCCACAGTGCCTTGATTTCATGACCTAAAATCAGAGAGGGCTCGTAAAAATTGTATGTTCACTGCCGAAGCCTTGCTCGAACTCCCTTTAGCTTGAAAGGAATTCTTGGCTCCAATGGAGGATGACCTCAGTGATGAAGAAACCCTTGCTCGATGAAGATGGCTCGACGTGATGTTCAAGGCCCTTCTGTTGGGCTTGGGAAATCTGGAGCAATGGCAGAGAGCTCTAAGTCTAAAGTAGCCCTAAATGAGGGCTCTCTCCCTTTTATGCCTAAGGGTGTTGCCATTTTGAATTTCAAGCCATTACAGTAGTTATAAAATGATAGAGGCAAATACAACCTCTTTTCAAAAGAAGCAAGTTAAATGTCGCATTAACTGCATCTCTTCATGAGAAGAATGTCAGAAGATACCTATTTTAGATTCTAATTACTAAGTCCCACCCAAGATAGCTCTCATAATTAATACAAGAGGCATGCATGCGCACTCTCATTGGTCACGAGAGCACTTGCACAAGGGGCATCTTGTGTATGGCCATTCACCTCCGAGCCCATCGAGCTCCACTAGCTCAGGAGGGGTGGGCTCTAAATAGCCACACTAGGCACCCAAGAGAGTTTGTTCTAAGTCAACCACACTCCATTCCCTCGTGCTTGGCCAAGTGTAAGACTTCATGATAAGATCTAGGCTAGGAGCAGGGACGAAGCTAGGATTTTAATTTAGGGTAGCCAAAAACTATCTTTAAAAAAATTATAGTTAATAATAAAAATTATGTTTAGTATATCAAAATAAAAAATAGCATCCATACAATTTTAATTAAGATATTTGATGATAAAAAACCACAAAAATAATATTTATACAATTTTATATATATATTTTGCTTTAAATTTATATTATATATAAAAAAAATTGAAGCCGCATGGGTGGAGGGTGGCCATGGCCCCCTCCAGCCCCCCTCTCCCTTCATCCCTGGCTGGGAGTAGGGTCTAGGAGACCTCATTTGGGATCTCTAGAGAATTAGAGCTTAGAGGTTAGAGCTATGGGCTTATCAGAATTGTTTGGCTTGCTCTACTATCAAGTGGCCCCACTTTGATTAATCTTAGAGAGAGGTACTAACTCAAGAGATAATAAATAGACTTATGAGCAATACAATGTTTTGACGACTAATAATAGGCATCACGTGCTTTGAATTCTCACCATGTTGGATATTAGAGACCTGTGCTTACAGTTGCTCAGTTCATTAATATCCAGGTTGTCGCTCCGTGAAAAAGACTCCACTAGTCCGGCGGTCCCTTAGTGATAACGATTTAACGACTCCCTTGTCTCTTATCTATGTTTCTATACTAGTATAATAAGGAAACACCCAAGTTGGTGAAGCCTTTTATGACATTTTATTTGCAAAAAAATCCCAAAAAGTAATTTGATATTTTCATCTTTTGTATTGTCTTTTAAAACAATTAAAATGGTTAAAAAGATAATTTACAAATTCTCAATCTCTCATAATTCATGACTCATGCGCAAGGGTGGGCACGATCGCTATTATAAAAGAGTCAATCTTCCTCTTTCAAATGTTACTGTTCATTCGACATTCTATCCAACTTAGAGCTCCCATCTCTCTCTCTCTCTCTCTCTCTCTCTCTCTCTCCTCAAGATTGCCTCAACTCTCAACTCTTTCCATCTCTGGCCTTGAGCCATCAAGTACCTACCATCTTCTTAAATATTTCGGTCATTTTCCTCGACCCGAGACCAACTCTACCTACACTTTGTTAATTGAGATCATGAACTGATAGAAGAAAATAAAAGGTTCCATGGGGAATTTGATTGATCTATCAAAACATTTCTATAATTTTAGGATGGCGAGAGTTCTATACCATGATTATCAAAAAAATCGTCAATCTATGAAACAGGGACGAAATGGAGAAAACAGAAACGTGTATATGTTCACTCATGAAATGAAATGACACGCGTTAACGTGATTGGTATTGTTTTTTCACTTCTTATGCTACATATATGTATTAATTTATATGCAGTCACAGATTATTCTCTCAATTCTTTAACATATTCAAGTCAACGAGGATCATTTAATTTAAGATCGAAGGAGATCGTGATATTTCTTATTTGATGGTTATGATCGTTGGGGTCCTCTTTCCCTTTTCAATGTATACTTTTAGACTTCTAGTCTGACTCTTGATTGGTTCCTCACAGTTGGATACATTTATTTAAAAATATATATACTTATGTGCAATTACCCTCCTGATGTATTGTGTGTTACAGGTCATACCTTTAGGTTTTCTAAAATTGTGACAAGTTAAGGTGGTTTCTTTTTTTGTGGATGTTAACATTCTCTTATTAACTATTTAGGTGGTTTTGCTTTTCCCAATATTTGTTTTGTTGAAAAGCATAATCAAGACCAACAATCTAGGTCATATTTTCAAGAGTCATTTAGGGTTTTAGTTTACTGGAATGATAGCTAGATGTTTGGTCATCTTAAAAAGTTGACAATATGTACATTACAAATAAAATCATCATTTACTAATTTAGGTGAATGGCCATTCCAATGGAGGCCAAGGAATGGCCATTATATTCGTGGATTGATCATTCTTATGTTGTCAACAACTGTTGGATTATAAATGCTTGTTCCACTGTCATTCCATGCAATGCCCTTCCGATCTCAATTTCATTCATCCACAAAATTATTTCAGTGAGACGCAGTCTTAGGAGTTAGGATGATGAATGCTTTCCTTGCAATCGATAAGATTACATAGATATCTTCTTTATAATTACTCTAGAAATAGCTCTGTAATTGTTGAATGGTTCTTTGGTTCCATGAAGTATACCCACAATTCCATTTTATATCCTCTCTCTCTCTCTCTCTCTCTCTCTCTCTCTCTCTCTCTCTGGTTTGGAATCTCTACATCAGTTATTCAAGGTAGAATATCTCCTTTGTTCTTGTTGCTCTTCATCACATGAAATGAAAGTGTTTTACTTATTGACGTGTCCATTCTCTTGTTCTTTTGTTTTGCCTTCAAAGTTGAATAGCAAATGAGGCAGTTGTACTTGCTGAGCTACATCTGGACCGTCATCTTCCTAACTAAACCAAATTAAGCCTTATATTTCAATCATTTGGGATCAATTACATGAATTTTTTTTTAATCATTCAACTCTAATGAGTATCATAAATTCAGTTAAACTTGGGACTATAATTTTACAAAGCCTCTTAGAAAAAAGATACTTTGATTCCAGAAATAGTGATTTTTTTTTTTTTGAAAATATCAATAAATAACAAGGATTAGCATTTAAACTTATCCGTGGCAAAACGAGCTGCCTTCCATGCATCTGCATTTTCCCATTTCCTATAGGGAACTCTCAGGACTGAGAATTTGCACTGCTGGGGATATGTGCATGAATCTCAGTTCCACCATTAAATGGTGAGAGTACAGGATTCTTCAATCTTGGTATGTCACTTCGTGCTCCTCTCTACGCCATGCCTTTTCAATTAAGTTACCATGTGGAGAAGCAAAAGTAAAGTGGGGGAAGATAGTGACTCTTTATTCCTCTACTCCTTAAGGTCATCTACTCTGGGTAAAATTTATTCCTTCACTCCGGAAATGTCATCTACTCATCTGCGTATTCTTTTTTATAGGCAAAGTTTGATCAGCTGGTAGTTTCTCTATGATCCTGTTGAATTGCCTGGTTATGTAACTTAAGAACTCAAATGGTACTTGCAACAACAATTCCATTTCTAAGCTTGAAATTTATACTGATGTTAAACAAAAATTACTTTTCCTCTATTCTTCTCTTTAAGTTGTCATCAATCGGGTTCAAACTTCTGAATAATGTGAGTTGTGAAAGTTTCTTTTGGTCATATAAATGGTAGTTGCAACAACAATTGCATTTCGAAGCTTGAAATTTATGTTAAACAAAAATTACTTTTCCTCTATTCTTCTCTTTGAGTTGTCAGCAATCGGGTCCAAACTTCTGAATAATGTGAATTGTGAAGTTTCTTTTGAACATATATGACCACAGTCTCATCTCGAAAACTGTGCTCTTTTTTATTTTATTTTATGTACAGTGATAGTATATACCCACACGCAAGGAACCCACATCAAATTACAAACGGACAAGAGGAAACCATAGAATTCTAGGCTCAAAACAAAGACTCGAGAAATGTGGAAAATGATTGAGAATCTGGGACATTTAAGTCTCTTGGGGTGGAGGGGAGGGAAAAAATCAGAAACAAAATTGAAGACTGATCGTCAAATAAAATTGAAGACTGATCTTCTTTATGTGATGATTAGGGAAGCCTAAAATCTGCTCTCTCCAAAAAAACAATCTCAAAGGAAGGTTCGCGGCCTGTCTTACAATTGTTTCTTTTTCATGGCTTGTTTGTTGTTGTGCATCCACACCTTGAACACCTGTTTCTTTACACCAACTTCAGTGCAGAAGTTGTGTACCTCTTGGTCATCTTGCTTTTGGATCTTCCATCCCAACCTCTCCGCAAACTCTTGCATCCTATCTTTCTGTGCTTGGGTGAATTTGGTCCGAAACCTCTTCTTTGTCCGTGAAAAATATGGTGGCTGTGCATCTGGTTGTGTTCCGGCATTGGAATGAAACATGTTAAGGTCTTCGCTTGATGAATCGGCGGGGGCGCCACTGCCTCCACCGAATGCCATCATCACCGGTGGAATGGGACCGGGAGATGGATTAATGGACAATCCATGGGAATAGCCATGAGAGTATCTATGATGCCGCTGGGCTGGCAGTGGCGGAGGAACTTGAGCAGCAAGCTGGATTGTGGTTCTATGACTACTGTTTCTGTTGTGGGGATTATATGGGAATTGAGAATTGGCACCTGATGGAGCCTCGCCTTCGACCTCTCTAAGGTGAAAATTGCGATGGCAATCACAAGCAGCGCATTTCAATGCTTCTGGGGTACCTTCCTCACCGCTCGGCATGAATTCTCCGCAACCGTCGATGACGTGCCCTCCCATGCTTGCAGCATGATTCTTGAGGCACTCCCTGTATAGAATTGAGGCAGCTCTGGTGGTGGCCAAAGCTGGTGGCGGCTGCAGCTGCGACGGCACCGGTGTTTTTGAGTTCGATGCACTACCAATTGCTGTACTTGGCGGTGGAGGTGGAGGTGGAGGTGGAGGTGGAGGTGGTGGTGGTGGTGGAGCTGGAGCTGGACCTGGGTTTGAATCTCTTGCTGCCGCAAGTGTGTGGTGCTGTTGCTGTTGCTGTTGCTGTAGGTTTAGTTGTTGATGAATATGGTGACCCAGGGTTTCATTTCTTCTCCTATCCGTGACTATGGAAGCTATGGAGGCAGCAGACAGCTTGGAAGACGATTCTTGATTGGGTTGAGGTAGAGTATTGTAGCCCATTGGCATCCCTAGATCTTTGTCTTGGCCTCTTGGCTCCATATGATTCCGTTTCTTAAATCCAACTTCTCTTCCCCCTGTATTTTCCTATTCCTTGATTGTCATCGAGATCATAACCTCCAGGATCTTTCTCTCTCGCTCACCAAGCTATGAATTCCCACAATCTTCACCAACTTAACTCATCTAATCCAATCACAAAAAACCAACCACAATCATCTCCAAACTTAACTCATCTAATCCAAATACAAAAAACCAATCAGTGATATAATCAACAAGTAATCTGGGATTTCCGTGCTCTCCTTTCTGTTGGTTTGGACGTTTTAGGTGCTAAACCCACCAAACCATGTTTTCAACCCTATTCCCCAGCACCGAATCAAGTAATTGAGCAGTGGATGCAGACTTTAATCAAATGGGTAAAACAAGATCGATGTAGAAAAATAGAAAGAGTTCAAACTTCAAACCCAAAGAGGGTACGCCAAAGTTATTTTAATAATATTTCCCAAAGGAAAGAAGTAGAAGAAAAAGAATCTTGGAACTCGAAATGAAGACTAGATGGGGCCTTTCTATAATAGTATATATTAAAACCTGCTCTGACAAATGAGACTGCTCAACTTTAGGTCAAGACTTAGAGATCAGGGATTTGCACTGCCATTATGAGAGCATTAGCAGAACTAATCTGAAGGGAAGTCATTCAATTAATATATATAAAAACAGTATGGAGAGAGAAGAAGAGGAGAAGTGGTGACTCTTCAGAGTTGTGTTTCCCACCAGCCATCCAAACCCATAAAACCCACCCAAGAGGGGAAACAAATGACAAATGGGTTTGGTAATGTGCGGTTGTACTGGAAGTTTTTGTTTTTTGGTTGAGGGATTTTGAGTGTTGGAAGAGATTGATGACATTCAGACTTTTTTCTCGGCAGAACAACCGACAAGGTCATGTTCGTCCTCTCCCA
This sequence comes from Heliamphora exappendiculata, assembly GCA_034768845.1. Taxonomy (NCBI): domain Eukaryota; kingdom Viridiplantae; phylum Streptophyta; class Magnoliopsida; order Ericales; family Sarraceniaceae; genus Heliamphora; species Heliamphora exappendiculata. The sequence continues at coordinate 11,629 of JAOTRH010218914.1, forward strand.
CGGGCTGCACACTGGTCCAGCACTGTCCCATTATGGCCTGCCCGCCCTCCCTTCGTAATTTGTTCACCCTTTTAACGTACCACTACCCATCTTCAAACCCTAAAACCACAAAAATTAATGAGAGAGAAAGGGAGGGTCCGGAGGGACGATGATGATGATGATGATGATGATGATGATGATGGTGATGGAACATTGCTTTTAGCTGCCTGGGAATCTTCCTGCAACCTTGAAATCCCTTGTTAGGGTAGTTAAGATTTGCAAAACAAATACAAAACAGCAGTTATAAAGGTGCTAAGAAGGTTTAAGAAAAGAAAATTTGATGAGACAGGAGTGATTATTAGGTACTTACATGGTGTTTCATCCAATCATATAATAAAAAAAATATTTCATGTAAATTTATAATAGTTATGTTTGTCAGAAGTACTAGGTTAGTAATGTCACATTTATATTTGTTGAGTAGGTGGAAATAAATATGATTTATTTAGTATGTGTTGTATATTTATAATTGTTAGAGAGTACTAGGTAATTAATGTCACATTCCACTCTTAAAGTATTTACTGATTTTTCGCTAGATTGGAGGGCTTTCTTGTTATTGGGCTTGGGCAATATAACAAATAAAATATGGTACTCCCAAATTACTTAACATATCGTATCTTAGAGGGTGACTTTTTTTTGTTATGGATCGAGATATTTATATTTGTTGAGAACATTGAGCAAGAAATATCATGTAGTTTTTTGCGAGGGGCTTCTTTGTTATTAGGCAAGGGGAGAATTAACGCAAATCATTAAATGTTTTTAAAGTATCACATAAGCAATGCCACGCAGTGTTCCTGTTAAATGAAAATACTTGGTGTTTTGTAAAATTACAGTTAGTAATTTTTAATTTTTATTATTATTTTTTTATAAGATAAATTTTTTTAAATATCTACAATTTTTATTATAATTTATAATTTTTTTTTATTTTAATTATAACTTTATAAATAATAAATTATTAATTTTAACAATGTTAACCATTGGTACGTAAGTCATCCTTATTTTTTACTTACTTAGGGTGGGTGTAAATTATTTTACCCAAGTGAAAAGTTTCTCCGGCCCTTTTGGTCCTCACATACTTGTAGAAGAAAAAGTAATTTATTTGGTTTTTTCAAAATTTTACGGGAAAGTTTATGTGGTATTTTTAATTATTATAATAATAATAAATTTTATAATTTATCTTTATTGAGTGGTTAAGAGACAAATAATATTAATTTATATTGTATAAATTATAATTATTTATTTATTAAAAATATTATATAATATTATTTGCTTATATAATATTTTAAAAATATCTAATAATTTGCAGAAACACCTCATAGGCAATGCTGGTGCATCCAGACTTTGAATAAGTACTCCAGAATTAAAGCGAGAATTATGCGACACAGCACTGCAGTTGGTCCCTGTTTTCTCTGCGTGTCAGATTCTCTGTCCTCTCTCTTGTTTCTCTCTACCCACTCCAGCCAAGGCTTGCGGGTGCGCTTGGTGCGTAGCGTTGCGGCTGCAACTCCACTCTTTGCCCAATAGATGGTATTGGTGTTTGGACTTATTTTTTTATTTTTTTATTTTTTTTATTAAAAAATAAATATAAAAAGATATAAAAAAAAGTCAATTTAGATCAAATTAGTAAATTCTTTTAAAGACTTTTAAGCAAAAAAAATTTTAAAAAAATTAAGCCAATTATATGCTTAAAATCTAAAAAGGGTATATGTACAATGTGTCAATTTTGAACTCAAAATGTACTAATTTGATTATTTAAATTATTTTTTTATTTGTAATTATTTTTGTTTAAATTTATTTAAAATATAATTTAATTATAAAATTAAATTTAAATTATAAATATTTTCTATATTATTAAGGACAATGGCGTATTAAAAAAATTTCATGCAGATTTTTATTATCACTTATGATTTTTATTAGGTCAACTTTTATTTCTAACTTAGAAAAAAAATATACAAAATTAATTATATTTTTTGAATAGTCGTGTGTTAAAATTGTAGTTTGGATAAGGGTTAAAGAGAAACTAAGGATTTAAAACAAAGAAAAAGACCCAAAAAAAAAAATCAAATTTAAAAATACAGAGAGAAAATTTAGATCTAAAGATCGAAACTAGTTACCGACATTGGATAGAGAAAGAGAAGTGTCATATGCGATAAGATTTTTCTTTCATGTTATATAATATAAGAAGGCTTGTAAGTATAGATAGATATTATGGATCAGGTTCTCTTCATTTTATAAATAAATTGAGAAATTTTTATTTTTATTTTATTATTATTATTATAGTATCTAAAATAGTTTATTTTGGTAATTTGATCCGTTCATATTATAGAATTAATTGAGAAGATTATACATATTAGAAATCAAATTGATAGGATATCGATAACTATATGATCAGAATACTTTTATTGTAAAAAAAATAAACGACAAGTATAATTTTGAAATTAAATTGTATAGTTTTTTTAGAATTAATATGATTCAATCGTCTAGTTGTTGATATCGAATCAAATTAATCTTTTATATGAGTGTTACTTTGGATAATATTTATAATATGAACTGTTCATAACATTAAGATAGATCACTGTTAAATATTATTAAATAAAAATAGAGAAATTTTTATTTCTTTGTAATGCAGAGAGAATCTCAATCGTGAATTTGTGTGGAGAGACAGAGAGAGCACTCACATTTTAGTTATTTATGATATTTTTGTAATAGAGTTGTTTGCCAAAGTTATAGGTACTAATTTTTAATTTTTTATTATAAAATTTAATTATAAGTTATAATTTTTTTTAAATTTTTACAACTCATGTTATAAATTTTAATTATTTTTTTTTACTTTTTTTTTATTTTAACTATAAGTTGCAATATTTACTAAGCGCTCACAATTTTTACTTATTATCTATAAACTACTAGTTTCAACAATACAAAATACTCTTGTTGTTAAGCATATTTAAAAAGTATGAGTTATTTTATTATGTATATTGTTTTTAGTGTATAATTATGTATATAAAATATTAAATTAATCCGATAACATTAAATTGATGAACAAATTATATTAACCTTGCATAAATGAATGCCAAATGCCAAATGCCAGTCATTTATTTTAATAAAAATATTATTTGTTCATGTACTAATATGCCCAATCAGCATGTGTTTGGACTATTTTTTTTTGAAAAAAATTTAAATTTTTTGACTTTTTTGTGTCAAATCATGATCCTTTTGTAAAAAAAAAAGTAAAAAAAATTTGACTTTTTTGTGAAAATCTAAACGAAAGGACTCTTTTTAGTAAAAAAAGTAAAAAAAATTTTATTTAAAAATCAGGCCAAACAAATGCTCAATTTAAATTTTATACACATTGATGGAGACTAATAAAATAAATGATCTCAAATCATTAAAGTGGGTTAATTCTTTCTTTTTTTCTACCAATAAAAATGGGTTATTATTTCATTAAAAAGGTTTTCCGTTGTCATTAGGAAATGCTAGTAATATTCATATGATACTACGAAACTATTTAATAATTATTTTTACAAGAAAATTGGCTGTTAACTATTTTAACTGAATGCACAAAATTGGTGCTCCAAAAGGCAAGCCAATTTAATCCCGATGAGTGTTACTACTCACTTGACAAACAGATGAAATATCTTTTTATTGGTAAAATTATATTTTTTTTCTTAAAAGTATGAAAATTATAAAATAAAATAGAGAAATAATATTTTGAAGTAAGATAGTTCAAATAGAGAATATGGTTGAGTGTTGAGTTAAAAATAAGTAAATAAAATAAAATCAACTGGTGGTAGATAATAAACTATTAGGGCTTGGGCAAACGCAATGTGTGTACAATAGAAAAAATCGAATGCGTGTGTAGTAGAAAAAATTAAAAGTAATACAGATCGATATAAATCTATTTACAAATTGGGATAGAGTGAGCATTTATAGGCTATTGTTGAGAGAGAGAGAGGAAGTAAACAGTTACATATTAAATTTTAAAGAAATATGGTAGTTTTTATTAAAAAAACATTTTAGGTAAAATTAAAAATTCATTAATCTTCAATTTTAAAATACACCAAATGAGTGTCCCTTTTTACAAAATAGTATAGATATATAAAAAAATAGAATCTTCCAATGTACATTCGGTATATATCAACCTATTTTGACAAATATTATATATATAATTTTAATGAACGTTAACATCATTTTGCACGATATTTGCGATTTAATGAGTGGTGATTAATATTTTTTAAAAAATAAATTAAATACATTGATTTTTCTTAAAGTTTCAAATAAAAATAGAAATCTCCCATGTAATTTTGAAAATTACTAATTTTTTCATAAATTTAATTTTTGTATCAAATTAATCCAATCGTTAAAATTTCTCTTATACTTGATGGAAACCACTAAAATCACTCCAAGACCACCCCAAAATTACTGTCCCAAACCCACTTCTCCCAAAACCACCGCGCACCGCTCCCACTGTCACCCAAAACCACCGCAAAGAAAGGAGACAGAGCGAGAGAGCAGAGGGAGAACAGAGAGAGAGAGAGAGCAGAAAAAGAGGAATGACAGTGGCGACGTAGGGGTCGGCGGTGAAGGTAGCGTGCGGTGTCATATACATATATATATGTGTGTGTGTGTGTGAAGGTGGCGTGCGATGTCATATATATATACAAGAGAGAGAGAGAGAACAGAGAAAGAGAGAGCGAGAGAGCAAACCCTTCACCGTCGACCGTTGCACGCCACTGTTGTCACCGCATGCCACCCTCATCGCCAACCCCCATGCCGCACGCCATTGTCGCCTGCCACCGTCGCCATCGCCGTCCCTCTTTCTCTGCTATTTGCCCTCTCTCTCTCCATTTGCTCTCTTGCTCTCTCTCCTTTCTCCGCAATGGTTTTGGGTGGCGGTAGAGGTGGTGCGTGTTGGTTTTAGGTGGCGATGGGTCCAAGGCGGTAGTGGTTTTGGATGGCAGTAGTTTTGGGGGTGGTGGGTTTGGATCGAGTGATTTTTGGGGTGATTTTGAGTAGCAATTTTGGGTAGAGTGGTCTTGGGTGTGGTTTTGGGAGTAGAGTGATTTCCGGTGTAGTTTTGGGGTGGAGTGGTTTCAGATTTATTTTGTTGGTTTTTGTTAAAAAATTTAACGATGGACTAATTTTATATAAAAATTAAACCTAAATGAGGGTTAGTGATATTTTTGAAATTACAATAGATGTTTTTATTTTTGTCGGATATCAAGGAGGGTTAGTAATATTTTTGAAATTATAAAAAAAAATTTATTTTTATCAAAAATTAAAAAAGATATCAGTGTAATTTATCCTAAATTAAAAGATATTTGACTACTTATTTGAACTGATCCTAAATTAAAAGATGTTTGACTAGTTATTTGAACTGGCTGTTGGATGCTCTAAGAAGTGCAATTAATGCTCCTGGCTACTATTGGGTCCCGGGGGGAGGGAGGGACGGAGGGAGGTAATAAATTTTATAATTAAAATATAATAATTTATTTTTATTAGATAATTAAAAAATAAAAAATAACTTACATTTGTATAAATTATAATTATTTATTTATTAAAAATATTAAATAAAATTATTTATATGGTTTTCTTAGAGTGCCTAATAATTTGCCATCTTCGCTGTCGCTCTGCCTTTTAATTTGTTTCTCTCTGGTATTCGGTTGCTTTGCAGAACAGTGATGACGTAGGCTCTCACTCTGGGATGGCCTGCATTCAATAAAACAATTGGTCCTCTTTGGGCTAAATGCTACGATTTTGCTTTTTTTTTTTTTTTTTTATTTTTTTTAAATTTTTAGTTATTTTTTTTAAATTATCTCAATGAAATAAATTTAAAAAATAAAAAAATTTAATCAAAAAAAAAGTTTACTAAAAATAAAAATAAGTAATATAGAATTTGGCTTATTGACTTATTTTTGTCTTTTTTAAATTTTTTTATATTATGATAAAAAATTTATTTTTTAGTTATTCTCAATGAGAATAGTCTAAAAAATATAATAATTTAACTAAATAATAAAAAAAATTTACTAAAACGAAAAATTTACAATTATTGGTAACTTCATAGTTATTTTAATTTTATAACTATTGATATATTTAAGGGTATTTGAAATTGCTAAAATTAATAACTTATAAATTATATTTTATAATAGAAGTTGTGATTATTTGATAAATATTATAATTTATAGTTAAAATAAAAAAAATAGTTAAAATTTATAATAAAAATTATAAATATTTAAAAAAATTATAAATTATAACTAAAATTAATAGTAGAAAGTTAAAAGCAATATCAAGGTTCAACACCCCCTTAGTGAAGTGAATTACTTTTGTGTTGAAATTATATGTGAATGTTTTATTTGAAATGCATGTTTAGCCCATTCGTGAACTCTAATTTTTTTTTGTTAAAAATATAAAAAAAAATTAATATTATCTGTTTGGCAAAAAAAAATTTAAAAAAATAAAAATTAAAAAATTAAATCAAAATATTAACTTTTAAAATATTCTATTTAAACTCTAATTATTTTTAAAATATAATAATACTCTTCATTTATAAATTATCTACTATCACTATTAATTACACATAATTATTAATATCAAATATATATATATATAGGTAAAACTATTCAATTTGAACAAAAAATAAAAAAATAGCTTTTTATCTAAACGACCAACTTTTAAAAACAAACTAATTTAAAAGCTAAAGTTACCAAATAATTTACTTTAAATTAAATTTAAATTTTTGACTAAAAATACAAAAAAATAAAAAAAATAACTTTTAAAATAATTGACAACTGAAATCTAAGTCTCCAACTTTTGGCTAATGTTTTACCATGTTGTGTTCTTTATTATTATATTAAAATGTCCATATTTTTCAATAACACTTAATTCGGAGATAAGTGTTTAAAAAGAAATCATAGTTACAATATCGGTATCACTCAAAAGTTGATTTTCATTATCTCAAAACGGCTTCAGAATATTTGTACGAATAGCCCTACTTGAATCAGTAAAAAAAAATTTAGGACAAATCAAAGAGAACGCTTTACTATTTTTTGACAAACTGAATTTGAGCTCTTATAGTGTCATTTCTTGTCAATATTGTGAATATCAAATGTAACCTATTACAAAACCCTAAATCTCTCCCGTGAATCTTAGAACCAAAGTAAAATGAGGTATTCTTCAATTATTTTTTAAAAAATAATACATTTTATTTGTACTTTATTGGCTAAAAAAATTGTGAGATGCTTTTTTTTTTTTTAATGTATAACTACAAACCTATCTATTGTCCCCAAAAAAATAAAATATTTTTTTTTGTGTAGTTAAAAATGTATCATTTGTATCTATGAAGGTACATTTTATGTGTAATTAAAATATATAGTTTTTACAAATAAAATGAGATATTTTTTATGTGTAACTAAAAATATTTTATTTTTGTATAAAAAAATGAAATATTTTTCAATGTGTAACTATTAATGTATTATTTGTGCAAATTGTAAAATATCTCATTTTGTACACAAATAAAACATTTTTAGTTACACATGTCTCGTTTGTGTAAACAAAATCAAACATTTCTTATATGTAATTAAAAATGTCTTGTTTTTATAAAAACAAAAAGAGAGGGAGACATTTATTTATGTGTAATTATTAATGTATTATTTGTGCAAAAAAGGCACTTGCTATGTGCTACTAAAATGTTTTCTAAAGAAAGTATCACTTTCCACAACTTCTCATATAAAAAGGAAAAGCTACATCTTAATGTTGCGGGGTATGAGCATTGACAACGTAAATTGAATGATAACTAGCCAAAATTCATTTTGGAAACTTAATTAATCGATTATCTATTTTGTACGTAATACTTCTTGAGGCAAATTATTAGGTTGTCTCGAAATATCATGTAAATAATATTATGTAATATTTTTAATAAATAAATAATCGTAATATATATAATGTGTATTATTTTTTGTTTACTATTCACCCAACAGAAACGAGTTAGTATGTTTCTACCGTAAAATTTGTTGCTACCATATTGAGTGATAGTACCATGTTATCTTGCCACATGGTACTATAGGAGCATTAAATAATTACTCATTGTTAAAGAGATAAATAATAATATTTTTGTTTGATATGGTAGTATTTTATAAATAAAATAATTATAATTTTATAATCAGTCTAATTTGTATAGGTAACAAATTGTTTTATATATATATATATATATTTGTATTTTAAAAAAATTAATTAAAAGTTTATAGGTTATAGTTTGTATATAGTAGAAGTTGTAAGTATTTGATAAAAATTATAATTATTTAAAAAATTTATAACTTATAACAAAATACTAAAATATGCTACAAATAACTTTTTCAAACACCCCCAAAATTCCCATCATATCAGTTTTTAGCTAACTAATCAGTTTCTTTCCAATTGTAACGGGCTTGGACGGATCAATACCCATCATAAGCTGAAAATAACGTTTTTATTTTTTTTTTACTTTAAGCTAAATATGCAAAAACTACTTTATTTGGTTAAAGAAAAAACTTTATGCTAAAACAATTATAATTGATTGTTTTGTGACTTCAAGTAAAAAACTCAAAACTTAATTTTAAGTCATAGTCAAACGATGCCAATAAATACTATTGTTGTAAGATTTTGATCAAAACCAATAATGTCAATTGAAATAATTTTTAAAAATTGAATTCGATCATTGCTTTATCTTTGTTGATCAAATATTGAAATAAAATACCATTTGTGTATATATTTATTAATATTTGGTTAAAATAAATTTTATATAAATAATTTATTTTGGAGAATCTAGCTCGAGAGGTCTTGAAAAGTTGAAGCCACCCCAAGTCTTGAGGAAGCTTCACCGTGCATTCAAAAATCTTACATTGGCCTTCTTTCTACAAAAGTAAAAGTACTGGTTTAGGTCCTTTAGGATAGTTATTACTTATTTATTTTTTAAATTATTTTTTTGAGCTTTTCATTATATTTTTAATTCTTATACTATTAAAAAAATTCATCTAAATGAACTCAAAAAATAAATATTTTTGTCAAAATATGTAATTGAAAAAACAAAAACAAAATAAACCAATAAGTTAATTTTTCTTGCTTGTTTTAGTTTATAGTAAATTTCTTTCATCTTTTACATAAAAAATCTGCTTTTTTAGGTTTCACTTATTAAGATGGTTCTAATAATAAAAATTTGGATGCTCCAACCACAAGTCTCATTTTATTTAACTCTTTAGGGATAAATCTTATTAGAAAATTTATATTCTAATAGATCCTTTTTGTTAGACATTTTTTGAAAGTATTCTTAATAAGAATATATGAGAGAGAGAGAGAGAGAGTTAATGAAGAAAGAATTTTTTTTATGCAGTTAGTTTACATGTTTAAAATTTAAAATTATTTAACTTTTAGAATATGTCTTCATATTTTTTAATAATTTTATTTTTAATAATTTCTCGTAAAAATCTATAAAACAAGATCTATGTTGAATACAAAACCTTTTAAAAAGTAAAATAAGAAATTCTCATTTTCATAATAAAATGATAATTTTCTCTTATTGTTTGTATTATTATGCAGTGAAACATTATATTCTTATTATGTTTTTATTGTTGATGGTTCATGAAGTATATACGTTTTTATTTATATATATTAGAATATTATGCAATTATTTCTATATTCTCATTTGAATATCATGACACACCATATTTTTGTCAAAATAAAAGATGTTCTCATGGTTATATGTGGATATACTGTATTTTCATAATGTTCTCATTATTATTTAGTTAAACATTATAGTCTCACAATGTTCTTATTATTATTATGTAATGAGACATGATGTTATTATTTTTATATCCGCATTACGATATTATGTTGCAAAATAAAAAATTTATTTCTCATTATATCAATTTTTCAATATACAAAAAAATTATAATATAATAAAAACATTAAGTGCATTACATAATAAGAACTGAAAACTTAAATTTACATTAATATTGTATTGTTACTGTGATTGTGTTTAAGAATTCGAATATAAATGTTCAAATTCGGAATGCTACAAAGATGAAATGTATTTCTCATTACTGAGAATGTTTCAAAAGAGGAACTCATTTCTCATTACTTTCAAATTTTTAATATACAAAAATATTGTAACATGATAAAAATAATAAGTTCATTACATAATGAGAACTGAAAATAAAAATTCACATTAATAAGGTGAAATTTTATCTTTACTGTTTCAACTGTTCAAATGTTCACATTAATTTAAATGAAATATCAATATATATTATAATGATAAAATGCAAACAACAATAAAATATTATATAAAATGATAATATTATTTCTCATTTAAGCAAGTTGCTTACATCTACAACACCGTAACATAGTTACGGCACTAAGTGTATTGCGTAATTAGAACTGAGAACAAAAATTCAAGTTAATTGGGAACTGAGAATATTCTCATTGTTATGTGTAAGTACACTATATTCTCATAATAACATAGATCTATTAGCGTAAAAATGATTATTTAAAATTTAAAATCACATAAAAAAGTATATATATATATATACATACATAACTTTTTACATGTATAAAAGAAGTAAAAAATACAATGAAGTAATGATGATACAAATGGTAATATCCTCAAATATAGTAGAGATATATTAGCATAAATAATGACAATTATAAAGAAAAGTTAAAATTACAATAAAGTAGATAATAATGCAAATGGTAATAAATTATAAGAATTTATTAGCGTAAATAATGGACAAAATTCGAAATCATATAAAGAGGAAAAAATATATATGGTCTACAAATAAATATATAATCTGTTGCATTTATAAAGGACATATATATCTATTATTTTGATAATATTTAAAAATATAATATATTGGTTAAAATATTTAAAAATATGATTTATTGAGTTATTCAATTAGTAATGGTGATTTATCATAAAATAAGTTACTAAAATGAGATTCATAATTAATTATTTTTAAAAAATTTAATTAAAAATTAAAAAATAAATAAAAATAACCAAATCTCTAATTTTTTTTATCTCAAGATAGTAAGGGATCGCATGTTCTAATTATTATTTTTGTTTATGTTTGTATGTATAGAGAATCGTCAAATATATTTTAATATGATTAAAATACTATTAACAATGAAAAGGAGCGTCAGGAAGAGCTCTCTCTTTTTTATCTGATCGAGATCTGAGACGGAAAAATATAAAAAAAAAAGTAGTAAAAAATAGGACAAGAGTGAAAAATATTTTGAGAATAATTTTTAAAGTTTAAAAAAAATATATTATTAAAAATCATATATAATATAATAAATAAAAAATAATAAATTGTGAATCAATAAAATTAAAAATACAAAATGTAAAATGTAAAAAATAGAAAAAAAAAATAAAAATAAATACTTTTTAAATATTTTAAATTTATTAAATTTAAAATATATTTATATTTAAAAAATATTTATCTTATGTAATTATGGACTAAAACGAGGGAAAATGAAGTGGGGACTCTACCTTGTATGTAGAGATTTGCTGGGATGAGGTAGATTCCAAAAAAAATTATTATTTCTAAGAAATTATAAGAGAGATAGAAGTTTGTGCATTCTTGAGTAAAAATATGTAATTTCAAAGAGGATGAGAGTATTTAGCAGGGTTAAAATTAATAATTTATATATTATAATTTATAATGAAAATTATAAGTATTTAATAAATATTATCATTTATAATTAAAATAAAAAAAATAATTATAAATTATAATATAAATTATAAATATTTTAAAAAAATTATAATTTATAATTAAAATTAATACTAAAAAAATAAAAATTATTAACAGTAATTATGACAAAAATTGTGTACTAGCTGGGACAGGGAAATCTTGTTGAGATCATGAAATGACCCATCAGGCTCTGCACGCGTACTCTGTGATGGATTGGTTGTGGGGTAGGCACTGCCCACTCACTTGGCATCAACTCATGCGCAATTGTTTTGACATAAGATTCTGGTATATAAGAGGGGGGATATTAAAGAAAATTGCTAACTGCAGCTAAATAGACCATGAATAATTAAATTTTGATAGTTAAATGCTTGAATTTGGCGTACAAGAGTTTAATTTTAATTAATAAAAAATTAATTTTAAATTCTGAAAGTTAAGAATATAAATTTTGACAAGTAAAAGTTTAATTTTGATCGATAAAAATTTAACTAATTTTAGTATAAATTTTATTATCAACTAATAATAAAATTTTAGTCCCGTAATAAAAATTTTCATAATTTTAATTTCATACGATAAGTGATACATTTATCAGTTCATAAAATTGATATATTAGTTAAATAAAAATATATCACTTTTTATTCTCAACATTTATGATGACTTAATAAATATATTACCTAAATTTCTCTACTTATTCAAAATAAAAAAAATTAATTCTTAAATATGAACAAATTAAACATAATATAATTATTCTAAATTTAATAGAATTAAATCTCTTAAAATAAAAATTATGAAACTAAATCTTTAAAACTAAAAAAGAACTCATTTTTAAATTTTCCTGAAAATATAACTTTAACCAATTTAGCACGAACCAAAAAATAAAAAGATAAAAAAATAAGTATAAAGATAATTTTACTTTTGTTTGTGAATCTCAGAAAATAAAGAAAAAAATCGTAGATATTATTGCTAAAATTGGGTAAATAGTTTTATCTGATTGTCTTTTCCTTCTTAACACAATTTCTCACTCCATCTCTCCCAAGAGAGACTGCTTGTTGAATCGTTGATAGACCTAAAAATATTAAAATGAGGGCAACAAAAGATAAAATTAAATCTTCACCATTGAATTCAAATTTTGAGTTAGTTTATAGGATTGTTTTCCTGAGTTTCTAGATTTTTTATCCGAAAATTAGTTTATACATAAATTACCTAAGAGTGTCTGCACGAGATTTTTATGTTGTAATAGAAATTAAAAACGTTTAACATGAATAAAAAATTACTATTTTACTATTTTTAATTGTTGACTAAACTATTGACTAAAAAAATAAATAAATTTTTAATGAGATTAGAAACTTCAGAAAAAAGACCATTATTTTCTAAACTACAGAAACACTTATGTATTAGTTATAAACTTCAGGCAAGGTAAGTATATTTTATTCAAAAATAAAATCATATTAGATATTTCAGTGAAAAAGAAAAAATTTATCCCAAATAAATTATTCGAAACAGTCTTTTTTTGGCTCCCTAAAAAAGCCAGGCTCTAAAAAGTTGTGTATTTTAGACATCCCAAACAGGCTCTGAATAACCTGAAGAGGGGCATTAGCAGTTTCTCCCCCAAGAAATCCAATGGAGTGGAATGATGGGTCTATTTCTTAGTGGGATGACGAGTCTATTCCTTCGCTGGCAAAAGCCCAGGAGAAGGAATGCATTAACTGCGGACTGTTCCAATCTGGTCCCAACTCTTATGCAGAAGCCAAAAACCAGCAGAAAGGAGTAATTTCAAACCTACAAACCTCACAAATAAACTCTTACCCCACTGCGGATGTGATAGTCAGTAATGAAGTTTTGGCATTTTGAGAGATGAGACCGAGTAAAACAACATGGCAGGCCATTCAAAATGGTACTATAAATTGTATCATCAACCCATGATAAGACACCGGAAACAGAAGGGGGAGGCTATGTCACAGATTACTGAAAATCAGTTGGTCACAAACATGCAATTACTTCATTCTAAATCCCAATTAGATAAAAATCACTGTATCCCCTCTTTAGAGGGATTTGATCTCCATAGAATCCAAACCGCTTATACGGGTGGTTCAAAGTTTCAAACAAGGTGGCTTCTTTTTCTGTGACCGTAACATACAACCTCGAACTTGTGCACAGAGTCCCGTTACTAACATTATAAAGGAAATTTGGGAGCAAATGCCATGCACCTTGGATGCAAAAGCTCTCCATCATGCTGCCATCTTCATGAATTTCTCCTTCCTCCTTGGGGGATTGGTCTCTTCAGATAAATCAAAGGAAAGGAAGCATGAAAAGAAACCCTAATGCCAACAATATAATGAATCCTTCACTCTTAAATCATTGTCCCCAAATGCAAGGCCTGAAAACAAGTAGCATTCATGATAAAGCCACACGAGCATCAAAATAATAGCTATGATGTTCCTAGATAATAAGGAAAGATAAAAATACTTGGCACTTGGAATATTTATTAATATGTTCATTTAGAGGAACTGGGCATCATCAAGTGGGGCTAACAAACTTTTGAACTTCCAGCAAAGCCTCAAAAACTAAGTTAACAAAAATGAGAGAGCACCCTATTTAAGCAGCTGGGGCAAGGTGCTAAGATATACACTAGTCAATTAATCCAATTGTCTAGTATTAAATGCCATTGTAAAGAATGCAACACATTAATCATACTTTACAATAAGAACCTTATTGCTAAAGGACTCATACTTTTACATGCTGAAATAGTATCATCGCATGATAATGCTATTATTTACATACCCATCCATTTTTAATATAACTTTCAGAAATGCACATGATCTTATGATTTAAAAAAAAAAAAGGAATGCTGGAAGCCCACATACATCCAGTAAAGCTCATAAATCAAACCCAATTAAGTAATTCTTGAACTCTAATCTAAATGTTTGGCAAATTTAAAAAAGAAAAAAAGAAACTAAAAATGATGCGATGTAGCTTCACATATTGAACTCTGTAAGATAACATGCTATCTGTCATAGGGTAAGTTTTTCCACAAATTGCTGACCAAACCAGTGGAACAAATTCTTCGCAATGAACATACGCTTAGTTGAAGCTACAATTAGCTTACTCGCATTCTAAAAGGTGGGATCTAGGAATACAAATCTAGCTTAGCAGGAGTAGACAATTTTATCCCAGTACAAGGTTAAAGGCAACAGATGGGTGGGGTGGAGACAGGTTTTGAGTTCAATGCTAAGGACTGACCAAAGATTGATTTGGACGCAGTGCAGAAGAGTACTGATCTAAATGAAGGAACTTAAAATTGCAGAGAAAAAGACCTAACTAAGAACAATAAATACGATGACCTTCGTGTCAGTACTTATTGAATAAAACATCTTACAACAACACCCTGATGAAGGAACTTAAAATTGCAGAGAAAAAGACCTAACCATGAACAATAAATGGATGACCTTCATGTCATCAGTTCTTATTCAATAAAACATCTTATACCAACACCCTCATTCAGGAACTTAAAAATTGCAGAGAAAAAGACCTAACCAAGAACAATAAATTGGATGACTTTCATGTCATCACTTCTTATTGAATAACATATCTTACACCAACAAACTGATGTCCTACTGTTCTCCAAATGGAATTATGGTGCGACTACTTGTCTTTCAGCCTAAGAAGCACAAATCAAACACCTGTATAGCATGACAAGGACATGTTAATTTTAAGAAATAATAAGACACAATAAGGTACAGACACAACAATGAGAAAATATATAATCCTAATAAACCAACCAAACCAAACTAGGCTTTTTGCTCCAATCAATTTGAGGTAATCTACGTGAATCATTTTTTACCATTCAGCTCTGTCAATGGCTATATGCTCATTTGAAGTTAAACAAATTGTCAGTTTTGGTTTTCTCCTACCCCCAGCATTTCTATTAACAATGATCCTATCATTCTATCTAATCGTGGTAGATGTTGATCTTCGCTGAACATGCCAATTTATTTTAGCATTTAGCCTATTATCTCTCCAATTACCTTTAATTGGTGTTACTTTACTCCTACCATTTTACGAATTGTATAATTTTTTATTCTATCTTTCATGATCTTACCACACATCCAAGTGTGCTCATGTCAACTACACTCATTTTGTTAATGCGATGTTCAACATTTTATCCCATGAAACATCGTAAACATAAGTTGTTCCATAAAATTTATCATTTAATATTTTCTTGATATCCAACTAGTATGCCAAAAGCATTCTACCACCAAAGTCAATTTACTGTGATTCATTGAATCATACCATTTCCAATCTCTCTATCTTTATTGATAATCGAGACTAAATAATGAAATTATTCCTGCGTTGACATCTTTTGGTTTCCAATCTTTACTTTTTTGCAACTTCAAATTCAAGTGTTTTATACATTCTATATATTCAATTTTCTCTTGCTTATTTTAAACCTTTTTGTACTTTATTGCAGCTTCTCAAATTTTTAATTTAGCATTAAACACTCTTTTCGTTTCATCTACTAAAACAATATCATCAAATAGCTACATGCACCTAATGACATCATTTTGAGCGTGTCTCGTCAATTCATCTATAACTAAAACAAATAGGTAAGGACTCAAGGATGACCCTTAATGTATTCTATAAATATTGGACATGTTGCTTGTTTGTTCTACACATAATTTAATTGTAGTAGCACCCCCATCATGCATGCTCGTTATCTCATTAATATACTATTTCATCACTCTTTTTTTTTTGTAATACCACACCTATTTCTACGCAAAAAGTCCAAAAAAACACAAGTTTCTCTTCCTATCAGCTCTTGTAATAAGGTTACAATTTTTCCCTTAGTTAATAAAAAAATTACAATTGTACCCTTTTGTTTTAACCACAATAATATTTTTAACAAATTTTATTTATCAGCTCATGTATCAATATTATTTAGTTCTTGTATCATTATTACATCAATTTAATAAATCTCACTACTCATGTTTTATCAATACAATATAGGAGATCGACGATATTGATCTTCAAAGTATATGTAATATTAGTGATGAAAGATGTTGATAATAATTAATTAATTATTATATATGTTACTAATTTTAACTATTTTACACGTAACATCTACTATCAAAATTAGTCATTGATTAAAATTAATTATATATTAATAATTTTACAATTATATTGACAGATGCCAAACACTAATATATATATATATATATATATATATGTGTATGTGTGTGTGTGTGTGTGCGCGCGCGCACTATGTATGTGCACTCCATGTCATATATTTTTATCTAAATCCATTAAAAAATATAAAGATCTATCTTCTTCTGTTTATACCTCTTTACGAATCTCTTTAGTAAGTATATTACTTTCATAGCTTATTTACATGGCATAATCCAAATTAATTATCTGATATTGTTGTTGTATCTCTTCAAAGCAATGCCTAATTCTTGTACACAATTCTTCATAAAATTCACCCACTTAATATTTTGTAGCGGTTGCATTTCGAATATCTCATTTTTTCTTTCATCTACAAGCACTTAAATACTTTTCCCCATTCGTCAAGAATTTTAGTAGTCATTATGATCATACTAAATTACTTTGATAACCAAGAAACCCTTTTTACCCCTTAGTATTTCAACGCCTTAATTATGGTTGTGAATACTATACCATACCAATTGATACAAGCTAGTACGGTAATTACTTAGTCCCTACACCGTTCAAAATGCTGATTGGAACCGGACTATATTGGCCGCTACCATCCGGTATTGAAAAATTCCTGGTACATATTGGTTCGTAATTATTTTTTTTTTAAAAATACTTCTTTTTTGCATATTGTTTTCATTTTTATTTTTCTACTCCAGTTCATGTTTCAAACATTGTATAGAGGGAGATTTCTAAATTAGTCAATATTAATTTATTATAAAAATATAAAATATTAAATTTATATTATTTTCAAGTTAGCTATCTCATCATGAAGGGATGCTTGTAGCTCATCTCCTTGTTCATTGTGATTTTGCAAGGGAGTTGTGAGGGTTTATCTTGAAACTCTTTGGTGTAGTTTGGGTCATGAGGAGGAGGTGGGAGGAGTCTTGTTGGGTTGAAAGGGTGGAAGACTACCTAGAAGTAGGAGGATGGCTGGGCAGTTGGTGCCCTTTTGCTTGATATGACTGTTATGGTGGGAGCGTAATAGAAGATTGTTTGACAAAATTGAGACTCATTCGTTTAGATTAAGGGAGTCCTGTGCAATTTGTATAGTTGGCATTCTCAAAGAGAATTTCTTTCTAGTGAGAACTCAACTGATTTTATAGATTCGTTATTTGTAGGGTGATCTTCTCTCTTTCTAGTGAGAACTCAGCTCTTTCCAAAGCGTTCTGTAATTTCTTCCTCTATGGGAGTTTTCATCTTCTCCTTTGCATACGTGCGGCATTACCTTTATACCTTCTATGTATAGCATCTTTTTTAATAAAAAGAAGTTGGCAAGCTCATCATAATTAAAAAAAAATTAATTTAGAATAAATAATTGAAATGTTACGTTACACAAGTGTTTATGTTATACTACATTATTTGTTATTGGTCAATATTTTTTATAAAATAGAGACAATATTTTGTAGCGATAAATCTAAAACAGTACACGATATTCCTCCAGAGCTAGCAAATAAGAAAACCTTAATAGAAATATCATATAATCCTAACGTCTTATTGATCTCATTATCCTTTGTGCAACTTTCATCACAAAGTTTCTTACTCTACACTAAAAATTGCACTCTCAAGTCTCACTAGAACTAGCAAATTCTTTTCATCTTTAAGTATCTTAAATGTTTTTCATTTAACAGTTTTTCAAACTAGCCATTCCATCTTTTCTAAATCTCCTTGTCCTTCTAACTAAACTTTCCACCAGCGAATATACAAAATCTAATTAAAGTCCCTTTTTTTCACTTAGTGTGTAACTATTCTTTTTCCATCATTACGTTCCAATCTAATATAGAAATCAGGGTCCGCTTTCAACTTAGGATCTCTAATTGCCCTTTTAACCTCCTCGTTAGCTCATTTATATCTTATTAAAAAAAATTCATTTATAACTTTTTGCCACTTGTAAAAGCATTTTTCTAACACCTTTTAAAGCATTCCTTTTTTGTGTGCGTGGGCGGGTAAAAGCGTGTTTACGTGTTGCCCTTAAACACAAAGGCCCCCTTAAGCCTGGGCACAACGCACAAAGAGCAAGCACACGCAAAATTGAAGTCAATAATGCTTTTTAAAAAATGTGTATAATGGTAAAGGATTCATAATAAACAATTAAAAGGGTAAAAAAGAACAGTAAAACATTTAGCCAAAAAGTCTTTTTTCTTCACTTAGCACGTATGTAAATATTCTTTTTCCTGTCCTTGCTCTCCAATCTAATATTGAAATCACTGTCCACTTTCACTTAGGATCTCTAATTGTCATTTTAACCTCCTCATTAGCTCATTTATCTATCTTAAAATCTTCTTCATTACCATATTTTTGCCACTTTTAAAAGCATTTGTAACACCTTTTTAAATCATTCTTTCTTTTTTTGTTGATAAAAGCATGAAGTGCTGCACTTTGCTCTTAAACACAAAGCCATTGAAGCCTAGGCACAAAGCCCAAAGAGCAAGCAAGCGCAAACTTTAAATGAAGTGTGCTTGTAAGATATTTAGCCTTTAATTAAACAATTAGAGTCCTATGCAATTGTAGTTGTCTAAAGGTTGTAGGATCGAATTTCACATAAGCATGTTTAACATCTTAAAACTTTATGATGTAAATTTGACAGCTAGCAGTGGATATTATGGCAATCAAGGGGACAACTAATTATATAAAATTTAAACATAGTTTTTTTTCTGATATTATTACTCTTATGCTTTACAAAAAATTTAGAACTATGAATTTGATAGCCATTATGGCATTATCAAAACGAAGCACATGGCTGAATCAAATTATATCAAAAAGGCAAAGAACACAAGGCGCTGGAATGGTTAGTAATGGTTTCTATACCTAACATAAGGAATGCAATGCGAAATCACTTCATCCTCATTAAATCAAGGCCCAATTTAATAATATTATGATCTAATGGTTAAAGACTAATAAATTATAATGTTTTAAGGGGGAAAAAAAGTGAAAAGAAGTTTGATTTGAGCTTTTAAAAAAGTGCCAAAAAGCTATGTTACAAGAACTCAGATATGGGTGTCGGGTGTCGGTACATGTCCAAGTGTCGAACTCATATACCATGTTCAAAAACAGGAGAGCACGGCAAAAAAGTCATTTTTTTAATATAATTAATCATTTTACAATATATAATGGTGTTTATAAGATGTTAAAAAACATTACATGCATGATGTAAGAGTTTTATGCATGATTATATGGCAAACTTGAATTACTAAATATTTTGGGGTAAATATCAAAACACTCATATTGGACTCGTATCTTATAGCCTTAACCAAGTGTTCGGTCATGAGTACTTCATAAATTTACATGAGTCCATGTAACAAAAAGCCACAACACTACCCTATAGTTGCCCCATCCTCCAAACTCACTCATCACTATGGCACCCATATGTTCACTTGTCCCTATGGTCTATAACTCCCAAAAGCAAATTGCGAAGCACCTTGTGGTTCTAAATCTAATCCACACAATACGATCAAATTAGAAGCCTTCTTCTCTCCATAGCCATGCACATTACCTTCCAATTCTCAAGATGACATTTGATCTCATATGCCTCATTGTAAATTAATGAAGAAGCTTCTATAAGAAGAGCCCAAAGAAAATAACAAATAGAAAAACATAAGGAGAACCACTATGACCACAACTTTAATGCAAGCTCTACATATCCATTTTCACCCTCTAAAGACTTGGTTCCAAAATATAGACCCCACCTCACAATGAGACAGAGAGAAGTTTCAGGTAGATAGAACATTACAATCTGCAACAATAAAAACTTGATTTATTACCATCAGTCTAAAGTTGTTATGTCACGATCCTGAGGAATAAATCCCATCCAAACACAGGTAGAACCAGATGAAAATAAAATAGTTTTTCTAAAACCTATTTGTATTAGCTCTGGAAAAAGTAAAGGTTAATAAGATGTATGCAAGTGGAATCTATAAGCACCCTCTCTCAGTCCCAGTAGCTTCCGGATTACCAACTTAAAGGCTTAAAAAGTCTTTTTGGGTTGTATTTCATAAGTGAAAGAGCAAGTGCAACAAACACCTTGGCACAAACACCTAATTTATTTTGCCAAAAAATAAAAAACTATAAGCACCCTCCATAAGCTGTGCAGCCAACAGGGCCACTGTGTTTCAAATACAGGAAAAAATAGTTGAGCTTCAGTTTTTCAGTCGTTTGGCAATGAGAATCCCTCAAATAGTTATTCTATCAACAAGAAATTACTGCATAATTTTTAGTTTTGCTTCTTTCAAATAAAAAATAAAGCAGCTATTCTAGAGATGCTTCATAAAAGGGACCATATCAGTATTGTAATGAACAAACAAAAGTCCTGCCACTTTTAACTAATTTACGTATATTCATGTAATTAATCCTAGACTAGCAAAGTTGGTTCCTTTGTCAAACCCACTAAATCATACAATAACCTCCTCCGCATAAACAGCAATTACAATATTGTTTCGAAACACATTTGCTTCAATCTCTTGTAAAATATATACAACCCATCACACAATTTAGATGCCCCAACCTGACAACTTTCATTTCAGCAGTACAAAGTGAAGTGGCAAATCTAGTGCATTAGCAGAGGAATTAATAGCTCACATATATAAACAAAAATTAATTAAAGCAAGGGGCAGCTACCCGAAGCTTGGAGTGCCACTGATAGGTTCCAAAAGCTGTAATTGATGTTGTTGTTGAATCTCATCTTGCTGCACCATTTGCTGCTGCAATGGAATAATACCTTCCAAGGCGGTCGCAGCTCCGGATTGCGGAGTCCCCTTCCCTTCAACTAATCTCGACATATACCAAGATCCCACAGACCGATAAGGCCTCCACTTCTCGCAAAGCTGCTCCATCTGTGAGGGTCTTGGCAACTCTTCTAGGCCATATAGAACCTGCACACCTTTCCGAACACCCATATCACTGACCGGTAAGACGTCCGGTCTGTGCAGCGAAAAGATCATAAACATGTGTACAGACCAAGATCCAATCCCCTTCACCATCGAAAGCATCGTAAACAGCGATTTATCATCCATTCCCACAATCAAATCATCGGATAGAATCCCAGATTTGTACTTGTTAGCTAGGTCGAAAAGGTATATAGCTTTTCTCCCGGACACTCCTATTTGCCGGAGCTGCTGCGTCGAGAGCGCAAGGACGGCGTCTGGCCGGACGCCGTCCTCGCCGCCGCATAGCTCGACGAAGCGAGTGTAGATTGAGGAGCCGGCCTTGTAGGCGAGTTGTTGGTACAGAATGTTTTTGGTTAGGGCTAGGAAGGGAGGTTGGTGGGAGTCAAATGTGGGCCGCGGGAGAGAATCGATCAAGTTAACAAGGAGAGGATCGGATGTGCGGAGATGGCGAAGGGCGAGGTCGACCTCGCCGTGGGCCGATAACGGCTTTATGACGCTCCCAAAAACCCTAGCCGACTGCGAAGAATTTCTCCTCCTGTTCTTGGTAGTGGCGGCAGTAGAACCTTTAGAAACTACGAGAGCTTGGGATGAATCGGCATCGATGACTTGCAGAGATTTGTTCTCTGGGGTGTCGACGGCGGCGGCGGAGAGTTTTCGGAGCTTGTGGGGTCGAACCGGAATCTTGGAGGAATTAGAGAGGTTTTGAGAAAGATCATTGGGGGCAAGAATTACAGTGGTTGATTGTGGTTGAGAAGTAGTGGCTTCATGGTGAGGTTGGGAGGGATGAGACTGAGATTGGAGTTGGGTTTGGGTTTGTATTTGAGTTTGTTCACCCATGAGAGAGAAAGAACAGAAAGATTGATGGATTTAGGGTTTTTGTTGAGGGTGATGGTGGAAGAGTTACAGGACTGTCTTCTTCAATCAAAAGGTGTTTCCAAATAAAGGTTTGTGAACGCACAGATGACCTAATTATAAAGTCGAAAAGCACAAAAAGAAATTTATTTATTTTCATTGACTAAATTAGAGGTGAGGGCAATTATTTATTTTAACCAAATTGCCTTTTCCTAGCTTCTATAGGGAGCAATTATTTATTTTAACCAAATTGAAGTCATACTCTTATTTAGTACGATAATAATAAATTTTAAATTAAAAATATAATTATTTATATTTATTATATAATTAAAAAATAAAAAATTATTTACGTTGTATAAATTATAATTATTTATTTATTAAAAATATCACATAACATTATTTATAATATTATAAAAATATCTAATAACTAAGAATTAATTCATACTTAAAGACACTTTTACTATTAATATAAAATACTTTTAAAAAAATATTTTTTACTTTTATTTTATTATATAAATTTGCCCTTCCATACCCGGACTTCCTTTCTTCCCATAGTATACTCTAGGCCCACAAATGTGTGGATCATAATTTTACTTGTATAAGCCCAACAGCCCCATTCCAATTTGATTACTCCTTAATTGAAATCATTTTATTCAAGAATAATTTTCAATTATAAAGCTTCAATCTTATCTAGAGAAATGGGATTTTTACTTTCTACTTTATTAAAATTTGGGTTTCACTGCTATAACAGCATGAAGCTGTTAAACTTAAAGGATAACCCTTAATTCTAATAATTAAACTTTAAAAATTAAATTTTTTTTAAGCCTTAAATCTAACAACTCAGTGTTGTTACAGTAGAAAAGCTAGACTCTTTACAATGGGTTGAGTTTGTCAACTATTGGGGTTCCCAATAGTAGGGTGCTGTTTGGACTCATGGGCCTACGTATGGTCATATTTTGATAATTTAAATTGTTATCTATTGATTTAAATGTGTAAAGTATTTATGCAAAAAAATAAATGATTGAATATTATTAAATATATGAACAAATTATTTATTTTAATAAAAAAATACAATAAATGCTCCATATCATTAATTTTTAGAGATAAATTAATTTTTTAAGATACTTAATAATATCTGATAAATCTAATTTTTTGTTTTGATGATTCCCACACAGTGGAGTCAACAATTGTATGGTTTTATAATAAGTAAAGTGAGACCTGATATGGGCTCACGGGTCCCAAAAACACCATGCTATTTTTGGGACATTTTAACAAAAAACTAAAAAAATTATCTCAAATAATTTAATTTTTTTCCTTTCACTTTTTCCTAACAAAGCCAAACTACTTAAGAATCAAGCTTTTTAAATGTCTCAAATGGAGAATGAATACATTTGTATTTGTCGATCCAAAAAATAAAAATAAAAAGTTCAACACAAATTCTGGCAAAAAAATGCTTACATCTTTACCATAAGGTTGATCATATCATTTTTCTTAACAAGTTTTCCATTAGATCAAAGAATGCTCAGAGTGTTTTTCTGAGCTCATACCTCCATATATAGATCAAATTATTTTCCCCACTTTTCCTCAAAGAAAGGCTTGCTCCCCTCAATGAGCCATCCCACAAATATTTAACAATATCAGTTTTCACCAGCAAATCTAAAACACCAAATAGGCAATTACACAATTAAATTGAATTGAATTGAATTGAATTGAATTGGGATAATTTCAGGCTTCGTGAGCATGCAACGAAGCAAGGAATTGGTTGAGGCACTTGTTATAGGCGCAAGGTCGTTCCAGATGAACAAGGTGACCAGCCTTCTTTATTCCTCGAAATGTTGCTTTGTCTCCTAGTTGTCTGCCATCAAGTAGATAGTGTTTAGTTTAACAGATTAAATTTATATATAATAAAATGATAATTCTTTGATGTTTGTGTTGGAATGCTCATTCCATTAAATAGAGAAAATAGTGATTACTTTGGAAATTAATATTTTATTATTTTTTAGCTAATTACCAAATACAAATGAGTATTTTGACATAATTATTATTTTATTCTATTTTCATTCTAATAAACCAAGCATAAGCGTATTGAATTAATGATAGTGTAAAATGCTATTAATTTAAATATATGTGGTTTCGCACAACAAAAGAAAATAATTGATCATTAAAAGCACATAAACACACAAAAACTAGTACCGGCCTAGGGAACATCTTCCATGACATATTCTATGTATTTGCCAGTTTAGGCAAATGCATAGAATGAAAGACACTTAGAGAGATGATTAATCTACACCTCCGACCTATTTTATTATATTTAGTATTTTTCGACCCAAGTTTGTTTTAGGATTTTCAAATATAAAGAAGTATTTGTGACCTATGGTGTTTTTGTTGTGAGAATAATGAATATTGTCTACTATTTGTGTTCTTTTACTTTATTGATATTTGCTCATAATGTAAGTTTACAAGTTAAACTTTGTAAGGCAACGTGTGTGATGATTATATTAATTATTCTCGTTTTATTTATTTTACCCTAACAGAGTAGATGAATAAAAGATATGGATATATAAATTAAAGTCCAGTATGAACAAAAAAGGAAAAAAAGTGTAAAGGAAATTTCTTAGAAAAAATGAAGTTTCAAATAACAAATTATAAGTACTTGAAGAGGGTGAAAGATTAAACTTGGGCCTATTTAGGCCTAAGCCCACATAAAAATCGATACTAACGGGAGCTAGAGAGACGAGACTTGATAAGATGTGGCTCTGGCTTACATAAGGACAAAAAGATCATGAACTTTTGTCCAGAGTTTAGGCCCAACAAAGATCTCGAGAAGACTCTCCGTCCAAGCAAATAGAATAAGGAATCCCTTTAAGATCCTCACTATTCGGCTACACAAAATAACGGACCTCAATTTCTCAAGGATCCATATCACAACACGAAAATAAGGCCAATCAATCACTGAAGAGGATCTCAAGTGGCCCAGGAAAGCTAGCCCGCAACTAAAAGAAGGTCAAACTCCTGATCTTCACGAATATTTCGAAGAGAGGAGATTAAGCCTCATTCAAAGATATTTGAGTAATTTAGTCCTAAAAATAGTTATTCTTGTAGCCTGGAGAAATTTCAAACTTAAGTGTTGAAGTACTTTTCGATCGGAGAGCTCTAACGGCACTCAAATTTGAATTTGCAATGATCCAGGTCAAGGAAATCATCTTAGGACTTTGGGAAGGAAAAAAGAACAATTCCCAAACCAAGACAGGTAATTCGTTTCGAGGTCTCTTTAGCCAAGGGCCAAATTAAAATCTTTAATTGTGTAGATTTATGCCCGCACAATATTTCATTAAAATACTAATAATAAATAAAGCTATAAAAGATATGAGTGGGCACTTAAGAAAATCCCAGTAGGACAAATTGAAAACACGCTTCATAACTATAAATAAAACTATATATATATAAGTTTTGAGAAGAAATATGTGCCTCATCATACTTGTATGTGGGACCATTTTGGGTTTATTTGATTGGTGAGTTTATTTGTGAAAAACCATAAATGTGAGTGAACAGAGTCAATAGGGAATTGATTGAAGAATCTGATTGGGTTGGGTGGGGTCCATGTGTGGATTCCTGAATGGCCTTAGAGCCTTAGATATGTCAGTTTGGTTGATTCACCAAATTGCACTTACTCTTTCATGTTCTGTGCAAGCTCTACCTTGAAAATCTGGTCATTCTCGCCCCACAGCAGATGTATTCTCTACATAAAAACAAAAAGTATATATCAACAATTATAACAAATAACTGTACTTTTCCTAAAACTAAAAAACAAAATCTTACATTAGATAGACTGCGTTACTAAAAAGATTAAAAAAATTAGCACTATTATTAATTAAAAATCTTAAAAGTGAAATAAAATAAATTAATTAAAAAGTAATTTTTTTTAAAAAATAATAATTTTGCGTATTAAAATAATAATAATTTTGCATATTTTTAAATTAAATCTAAAAATAAAAAATAATAATTTCAAATTTCGCATAACCCTCCCCCCTCCAAATGATGGAATCGTTCCAGCGTTGATTACCTGTTGAAAATTAGGGGGTGGGGCATCTTTGTTGCTGACTATCAAACCTTTTAGCAGTTCACCTCTCTCCTCTCGGTTGCCGAACATCACCTGCATCAATCAGTATTTTAAACACTAGATACCAGTGGTAGTTGTGCCCAAGCGTTGCCCGGAAATTATATAGAGTTCGGAAAAGGTTAAGATTTGTGATAGTTATTTTTACATTTTTAGCATTTTTAATTGTTTTTTAAAAAATACAAATAATAAAAATATTAAATTATTTTAAAAGTATTTTTAGTAAATAAAAAAGTTACAAACAACACTTCACCAACCAAGTAAGAAAGATGAGCGGGTAAGGTTGGAACAACAATTACTTATGGTCATATCCATCCCAAGCATGTGTTCAGTTTAGAAGAGAGTCCAACAGTTTAATATGGATCGCTACCAGAATTAATCGTAAATTCAGAGTTATTATTTTCAACTCTTGCTAATGCTATGTTTCATAATGATACATGTGGGTTATGTTTAGGTAAAAAATTAAATTTGTGGGATTAATAGTATGTTCAAATTGTTAGTACCTACTAAATTATTATGAATGTGATTACTAGTATAATTTATTTTGAACCAAACTATATTTAATTAAGAAAAAAAAAGAGATAAGAAATGTAACATACTCTCGAATTAAAATAATCTCCGTAAAAAAGAAAGAGAGAGATAGAATAACGACATAATGACTCGATTTTATTGAGTGGTTAAAAAATAAAATGTGACTTATATTGTATAAATTATAATTATTTATTTATAAAAAATACCACATAACATCGCATGCATAATACATCAATAATACCAATATTTTGCCGTTTAGTTGGTTGGACAACTTACGGATGCCGTGAATTAGTGGACCACCTGTGGCCCCTGTGAGTTATTGGACCAACAAATTAGATAGAAGTTGGTCTATTTGCAAATCATCTTTATTAACTTTCTCTCTATTTGGTTTAGCTTTATTTTAAAAGTTTTTTGCAAAAAAAAATCTTAAAATTTTATTTATTTAGCTTTTTACTTATTTAATTAATTTTTTTCACAACTTTTTGCATTTATTTTTTATAAAAAAAAAAAGCCAAAAAAAATTAGAAAACCTACCAAAAACAAAACCTAGACCAAACACACGTTTTTTTACTTTTGAATACTAATCTCACTATCATCAATCATCGTTGTTGGACCACCTCCAATAGCCATCATCTATCGCCACACATTGGACGGCATCCATGAACGGAGGAAGCAAGGGCATAGAGGGGGCAAATGCCCCAACTAAAACTTATGATTTTTTAATTTTTTATTTATCTCTTCAAATTATAAAAAGAATCTTTACTCCACCCTTGATAGCATCTGCACTTCTAACCATTCTATCCGTAGCAAACCTCTTTCCATCACTTCTCACTTGTTTTAAAATAAAATCACTTCTCACTTGTTTTAAAATAAAATCACTCAAAAAATATATTTGCCAAACGTATTATTTGTTTATTATAAATAAAAAATACAAATGTTACCAAACATGCCCTGGCCTCTAATTTCTTGACCAATCCAACACTTTTAAAATCATCACCAATTTATCATACAATAACATATATAAATTAACAAAATGTGATTTGTTAAGATATTTAATGATAGCTGATTAATTTAATTTTTTACATAAATAATTTATATATTATTAATAATAAAATAAACAATTCAAATTATCAAAATAAACTCATTTTAATCCCAAAATTAATTGTACTTCCACTGGTCCTGAGATGGGCAGGATATTTAGAAATATTAAAGCAATAAATTTAGAATCCCGTTTGGGCTACAAGTTGAAAATTTTGCTTATTTTTAAAATTTTAATTTTTTAATTTTTTAATTATTTTTAATTTTTTAAAATCATTTCGATGAGATAAATAAAAAGATACAAATTTTAATTAAAAGATGAAAAAAAATCCACTAATGTAGAAATATTACAACAATAAATTTAGAATTCTGTTTTGGTTAAATGTTGAGAATTTTGCTTATTTTTAATTTTTTTTAATTTTTTTATTTTTTAACTAATTTTTTTATTTTTTCGAATAATCTCGATGAGGTAAACCCAATAAAAAAAATTCTAATTAAAAGATAAAAAAAATCTTCTAAAAACAAAAATAAACAACATAAAATTTTGTTTATTGACTTATTTTGTTTAATTTTTGTTTTTTCTAATTTTTTTATATTCTGATAAATATCTTTTATTTATTCGGCTCTTCTATCAAAAAAAAATATAATAATTTAATTAAATAATTTTAAAAATTATTAAAAATAAAAATAAATTAAATTAAATAAACAAATAAACCATTATCCCCAACAGGTTAATTGTAATCTCACTGGCAAAGTTCTGTCAATAGGGAAGATCAACTAAACAGTTGGATTAACCAACCTCAAGGAAATCCCTGTGGAGTTTCTCCGGGAACCAAAGCTTTTTGTGGGCGGCGACAGACAAAAGTGCCTTCAAACCCTTGACAGAAGTTGGCAACAAGAGCTCCGAAGAAGAAGAGAATCCGAGACTGTGAAGCGTCGCGTTGCTGATCGAGTCGGTCATGGACATGATCGAACCAGACACCACCAGCGCCCGAACCAACTCCGGCCACATCTCCGCCAACTTGAACGCTACCATCCCGCCGTAGCTGAACCCAACCACGGTACACCTCTCCACCCCCAACTTCCTCAGCCCGTTGCTTAAACACTCGGCCTGGAAAGTCGGCGACCGGTCGGGGCGGTCGGTGATCGAGTTGCCGAAGAAGAGGAGGTCCGGCACGTACACGGCGTAGTTTTTGGCCAGAGAACCCACCTGGAACTGCCACGTCACGACGCCCTCGGCGGCGAAGCCGTGGATGAGAACGACCACCGGTTTGTTGGTGGTTTTTGATGGGACCCAGAAGTTCATGACGGTGCCTGGTTCGATCTCCACCGCGTGGGGTACCACCCCTGCCATCTTCATCAACCAGTGCAACAATGGCTTCTGTGCTGATACGAAGTTCACCATTTCTGTGTGACTCTGTGTGTGTGTGTGTGTGTGTGTGTGTGTGAGAGAGAGAGAGAGAGAGAGAGAGAGAGAGAGAGAGAGAGAGAGAGA
>JAOTRH010218935.1:0-10602 GCA_034768845.1 Heliamphora exappendiculata
ACCACTATCACAGCGCGCACTACGGATCGACAGGAACTATCGTGGTCCGATGAGTGCGCTCGCTGTATGATCCAGCCATATCACAACCGTTTTAAGCGATAGCACGTCGTGCCATCGATGTCGCATGCGTGTGGTCGTCATATACGGCTGCGAAGGTGTCCTGGATCTGACAGACGCCGCTCACAAAAGTACACTGCCACTATTCTCGATCAGAAGTAATGCTTGAATTTCGTATTTTCCATATCGCGGTTGGCGTGATGATGGCGGTCGCAACTACGTCAGTCGCCGCTCAAGATTCCGCCGCACCGTCTCCACAGTCGGAGTATGTCAACTGTGCCGCGTCACACCGGTCAATCCGACAGAACATTTGGAGACCACCGCCGGGTGTCACGCAGGAACAATTTGACTATTGTCATTTGGTCCCAACGCCTGACTCGCTCGTCTCGACGCGGCTCACCGTGCTCGCAAGGCATGGGCGGATACGTCGCCGGTCCGCCGGTACTCGCAGCGATCCTTCGCCGAATTCCCGTCGTCATCATGGAGCCGAACGCCGTGCCCGGAGTTACCAATCGCTGGATCGCCCGCTTCGTCCACCACGCGCTTCTCTCGTTCCAGGAGACCGCACGTTTCTTCCCCAAGGGGCGCACCGAGATCACGGGCCTCCCCGTTCGCGAAGATTTCTTTCGGATCAAGCCGAAGCTGCGCGGCGAAAAGTTCACCATTCTCATCACCGGCGGCAGCCAGGGCTCACGCACGCTCAATGACGCTGCTCGCGCCGCTTGGCCGCTCTTCGCCAAATCAAACCTCGCCGTCCGCTTCATCCATCAGACCGGCCTTCCCACTTACGAACAAATCCAGAAGGACTTCTCTACCACCGGCCTAGACGGTCAAATCAGCGCTTTCATTCAAGATATGCCGGCAGCCTTCGAAGCCGCCGACCTGATCATCTGCCGTTCAGGCGCTGGAACTGTTGCTGAGCTAGCCGCCTCAGGAAAAGCCTCCATCTTGATCCCATTTCCCTTCGCCGCTGACGACCACCAACTCCGCAACGCCGAAGCCTTCCAAAAGGCCGGAGCCTCCGAACTCTTCCTCGACCGTGAATGGACCGGCGAAAAGCTCTTCGAAATCGTCCGCACCCTCATCGATTCACCCATGCGGCTGATGGAAATGGGTGAGAACGCCCGCAAGCTCTCACACGCAGGCGCCGCTCAGCGCGCCGCAGAAATACTGGAAAAAATCAATTGACACGCGTGTTTAGAGCCGAAACAATAGGACATAAAAATGTTTTTTAACAAGCAGCATCTCCATTTCGCGGGGATCGGCGGTATCGGTATGAGCGGTATCGCGGAAGTGCTGCTGAACCTCGGCTATACGATTAGCGGTTCTGATCTTCGCCTCACGCCCACCACTGACCGCCTCGTGAAGCTCGGAGCCACGGTCTACGCCGGACATGCCGCATCGAACGTCGCCGGTGCGAAGGCTCTCGTCATCAGCTCTGCCGTCGATGAACAGAATCCCGAGGTGATGGAAGCTCGTCGCCTGCAGATCCCCGTGATCCCTCGCGGAGAACTGCTCGCCGAATTGATGCGCCTCAAGTATGGCGTCGCCATCGCCGGCAGCCACGGCAAAACCACCACCACTTCTTTGGTCGCGACGATTCTGAATTTCGCCGGCCTCGACCCCACCGTTGTTGTGGGCGGCAAAGTCGCCACCATGGGCGGCTCCAACGCGCGCGTAGGACACAGCGATTTTCTCGTCGTCGAATCCGATGAGAGCGATCGCTCCTTCCTGAAGCTCGCGCCCATTCTCGCTATTGTCACCAACATCGATCGCGAACATCTGGACACTTACTCCTCGATTGATGACATCCGCAATTCGTTCACTGAATTCGTAAACAAAGTTCCCTTCTATGGAGCCGCGATTCTATGCATCGAAGACGAGAATGTGCAATCGATACTGCCCAGCGTCAAGCGCCGTACTGTCACCTATGGCAGAAGCGCTCAAGCCGATTTCGAGCCCACTGGAATCATCTGCGGGCTTTATCACAGCGAGTTCCAGGTGCGCGCACGTACCGGGCAACTCGGAAAGTTCCAGGTTCGCGTCCCCGGTGAGCATAACGTTCTGAATGCAACTGCAGCTATCGCCGTCGCGATGGAGTTGGGCGTAGCGCCCGACGTGATTCGCGCCGGACTCGAGACATTCGCTGGTGTTGATCGCCGTTTCCAGAAAAAGGGCGAAGAGCGCGGCGTCACCGTCATTGACGATTACGGCCACCACCCCACCGAAATCCGCGCCACTCTCGCAGCCGCGCGTACCTGCACTGAAGGCCGCGTTCATGTGCTCTTCCAGCCTCATCGCTATAGCCGCACCGAAGCGCTGATGGATGATTTCGCAAAGGCCTTCAATCAGGCTGACCGTCTCTTCGTGATGGATATCTACGCGGCTTCGGAACAGCCTATCGAAGGCGTCACATCCGAAGCTCTAGTAGATCGTCTCCGCCAGTTCGGCCATCGCTCAGCGGAATACTGCGGCTCCATCCAAGCCGGTATCGACGGCATCCTGAATGATGTTTCTTCAGGTGACCTGATCATCACTCTCGGCGCAGGCAGCGTCACGCAAGCTGGTGATCTGATCCTCGAAAAACTCAAGACCAGGGAGCTTACCCATGCCTAAGCCCGCTCCCCGCAGACAGTTTCCGTGGAAGTTGGTAGTCTCGCTATCGTTCTGGATACTCATCCTTGCCGGTGTGGCGTTCGCAGCGAAAGAAGTGCGGCAGTTCGTGATGACTGATCCTCACTTCACAGTCGAATCAAACGAACTCGGCATCACGTTCCAAGGCGTGCAGCACGCCCCGCTCGCGCGTATCAAACAAGTGTTCGCCTCTGACCTCGGCCTCAGCGCGTTCCACGTCCCGCTCGATGAGCGCCGCCGCAAACTGCTCGCCATCGATTGGGTCTCGGACGCATCCATCACGCGCCTCTGGCCGAATCGGCTGGTCGTCCGCATTAAGGAGCGAGTGCCGGTCGCCTTCGTCCATCTCCCCGCTGGCCGTTACCTTTTGATCGACAGTGAAGGCTATCTGCTCACCCCGCCTCCTCGCGTCCGCTTTGACTTCCCGGTGATGACCGGCATCAGTGGCAACGAAACGGAAGCGGAACGCAAAGAGCGCGTGATTGCCATGCAAGGTTTGATGGCAAACCTGGGCCCAGCCGCGAAGCAAATCTCAGAGGTGAATACCGCTTCTGTCGAAAACCTCCGCATCACCACCGAGATCGATCAGCACGCCATTGAACTTTGGATGGGCGATAGCAATTTTTCATCGCGCTACCAGCACTTCATCACGCATTATCCGGAAATCAAGAAGACCTCCGAGACCACGGAAGTTTTCGATCTTCGGCTGGACGACAGGATCACAGCAAGATAACACCATGAGCACCAAACCGTTCATCGCCGTAGGACTGGATGCAGGGAGCCGCTACACTCGCTGCATTATCAGCACCCTCGAAAACAATCGCATGCGATTTCTCGGCTGCGGAGCCGTAGAATCCCAGGGCTGGATCAAGAGCCGCATCGCCGATCAGCAGGCCGTTTCGCACTGCATTCTTACTGCCGTTCAACAAGCCGAAGCCGCTGCGCAAGTTCTCGTTGAATCCGTCACCGCTGGTTTTGGTGGCGCCACTGTCCGCGGCGCGAACACGCGCAGCAAATTTGAACTGGGCCGTCCTCGCGAGATCGCTCAATCTGACGTCAACACCGCTCTTAAACGCGCTTCCAAGGTTCAGCTTCAAGAAGACCGCATGATCCTGCAGTTGTTCCCGCAGGATTTCGTCGTCGACGATCATCCTGGTCACCGCGATCCTCGCCGCATGCTGGCGTATGCGATCGAAGCCAATGTCCACATCATTACTGCGTCGGAAAAAGAGCACAACTCGCTTATCGGCGCTATCAATCAGGCTCATCTTTCAGTCGATGAGACAGTCTTCGAAGCCATCGCGTCTTGCTATGGCGCAGTGCTTCCGGAACAGCGCCACGAAGGCCTCGCGTGCCTCGATGTCGGCTCGCATTCCTCCGAACTCGTTGTCTACTACGGCGATTCCTTGCAACTAGCCGCAGCCATCGCCATCGGTGGCGACCACTTCACGCGCGACATCGCTCACTTCCTCAAGATCGGCTTCGAAGATGCGTCGCTAGTCAAGGAAGTCTTCGGTAGCGCACAGTCTTTCACCACGGCGATGAACAGTTTCATCGAGTTGCCCGAGCAGGATGGGCGTGAAGCTCGTGAAGCCAGCCGCCGCGAACTGAATCGCATTATCGAAGCCCGCGCTCAAGAGCTTTTTGAATTAGTCCGCAAAGAACTTGCTCGTGTCGGCATGGAGCGCGCGCTCACCAGTGGTCTGGTTCTTACGGGCGGCGGCGCTCACCTGCACGGCATGTGTGACACCGCTGAACAAGTGCTCGATTGTCCCGCCAATCTCGGCCGCGGCGTCGGCATGAAGGATTGGCCCGAAGATCTCGATTTGCCTTCGTGGAGCACCGCGATCGGTCTCACTATGTACTCTGCCCGTCTCCGCTCTCAAGTGGATCTTGAGCGCCAGTCAATCGGCTTATTAGGAAGAATACTGCGCTAGCGCAACGAGGAAAGAATGACGACTCCTTTTGAAGACATCCGCTTTGAACTTCAGGACGAAGCCCGCAAAGGCGCGCGCATTAAGGTGGTCGGCGTCGGCGGCGCCGGCGCCAATGCTGTCGGCCGTATGTTGCAGGAAGGCCTCGAAGGCGTTGAATTCCATGTCATCAACACAGACATGCAATCGCTCGCCAATTCGCCCATTGCCAGCAAGATTCAGATCGGCGCAAAGATCACTAAGGGCCTCGGCGTAGGCTCGGATCCAGAGATCGGCCGTCGCGCCGCGCTAGAAGATACCGAACGCATCATTGAAATGCTCCATGGCGCGGACATGGTGTTCGTCACCGCGGGCCTCGGCGGCGGAACGGGCGCAGGCGCTGCTCCCGTAGTTGCTTCACTCGCGAAGGAGCTCGACGCGCTTACCGTCGCGGTGGTCACCAAGCCTTTTTCGTTCGAAGGCCCCAAGCGCATGCGTGCTGCCGAGAAGAGCCTGCATGATCTCGCTGCTACCGTTGATACCCTGATCACGATTCCGAACGACCGTCTGCTCACGATTCTTCCTCGCGGCACCAGCATGACCCAGGCCTTCAAGATGGCCGACGACGTTCTGCGCCAGGCCGTCCAGGGCATCAGCGACATCATCGTCACGCCCGGAATCATCAACCTCGATTTTTCCGACATTCGCGCCACCATGATCGGCAGCGGACACGCAATGATGGGCACTGCGATTGGAAAGGGCGAAAATGCCTGCGCCGATGCTGCACGCGAAGCCATCAACTGTCCGCTGCTCGAAGACACAAAGATCGCAGGCGCACGCCGCGTTCTCATTAACATCACCGGTTCTGCTGCGCTCGGCATTCATGAAGTGAATGAAGCCTGCACCATCGTGCGTGAGGCCGCGCACTGCGAAGATATGCAGATCAATTTCGGCGTCATTACCAATGATTCGATGGGAGATGCTGTCAAGGTGACGGTGATCGCCACGGGCTTCCACGTCCCCGCGCCAGTCGAAGATCCGTTCTTCCTCCCCGTCACGCAGCAACCCGTTCCAGAGCCCATTGCCGCCGCTCCCATTCACGAAGAGGTTTTTGAAGAAGAGGAAGAAGAAGTTGAGGCCCCCGTCTACATGGATCCGGACGACCTTGATGTGCCCGCTTACCTGCGCAACAGCGTCAACAGCAAGCAGGTGATGTAGGCTCTAACGCAACCAGTAGACCCAAGCCTGCTGACTGCCGTTAATCTCGGTCAGCCGTTTCACATACTCGGGCCCTTCGTATCGATCCAACTGATCGAACAAGGGCTCGGGCACTTCAAACAACTCGCCCTTCACAATCTCATCCCCGGGAACCAATCCCGTGTATTGGCCGTGCTGGATTACCTTCGCGCGAATCGATGCCTCGCTGATGAACTCCGCATCACGCATCAAATGCGCGGCCGAGCCATTGCGCCGAAGAGTTCCGTAAACGAAAAGCTTCAAGAGGGAAGGAACTGCCGTAGCGCCGGATAAACCACTTGCACGAACTTCACACCGATATCCTGCGCTTCTTTTTCGTGGTCCTTGAAAATCGGGACAACGATTTTCACCACCGACGTATCGCTCCGATGTAGACGAATCGAATCCGCCACCAACCAGAACTTTGCGTCGAACTCGTTTGCAACCACGCGCCGCTGGGATTGATACCAATACAGTGTCAAGCTCTTGGCTTCTCCCTTGGACACTTCGTAGCGGTTGATTCGGATCGTCTCACCTGTCGCGGGGATCGGCACGTCCAAATCTCCAGCGGAAACTTGCGACCACCCGGCGCCGGGCAAACAGTTCTTCGGCGAGTGAGGAGAAGAACCCGTTCTTTGTGTCTTGAAATAAGCCACCCAAAGATTCACGAGTCCCATCGGCGACACATAGTCCCGGGCCATCGTATCGTCCGCCTTCAGTACTTCAAGCGTCTCTTTGTCCACTACGCCGACTGCCTTTGTCTGCCACTCGCCTAACGTTTTCGGGAACTGTTCCAGCGGCAGTTTCAGCGGCACGGCATCTCCGTGTGAGGCCGTGTAGAACAGAACGGTCTGCACCAGCAGCGCACCCGTCAGAATTCGCGCGTAACGGCTGCTAAGAATCGATGTCCGCTTATTTTCTTCCATGGAACCACGTCAACCCTCTGGTGATCGCCTGATGGAAAACCACCATGATCCCCAAGGCCAGCATGAAAATCACCCAGCCCGAAAACTCGTGGAAAAACCCTTCGGAAAGTTCCGGCTTAATCTCGCCAAGAATGCCGGTAAGCGTCACGCGTCCGGCATTTGCCGCGATCGCAATCGGTATCGTGCTCAGGAACAAGAGCGTCCGAACCCATGTGCGCTTTTCGAAGAAGAACCCATACACCAGTGACAAAAACGTCAGTGTTAGCAACGAGCGAATGCCGCTGCACGCTTCGACTACGTTTAGCGACTGGTTCGCCAAAATCAGAACATTGCCTTCGCGTAACACAGGAATGTTCAATACGCTCAAAGCCATCTCCGCCAACTCGCTCGCCTTGATTTGCAAAGGGAAAGTAAGTTGGTTATAGATAACGGCCGGGATCGGAATCATGAGGAAGAGCAAAAACAAAGGAAAGGCGACCTCCTTCAAATAATCCGTTCCGCCCAGGAACAGCACCATTCCGATCATGGTGATCACAATCGCCGTTCGCGACAAAAACAACTCTGCGCCTACCGTGCCGAGATAGAGTTGAAAAGCCGAATATGCCACAATCGCCAATCCCCACCAATTGGGTTTCGGGGTGAGCTTTTCAATCGCTTCCTTTTTCTGCCAGGCGATGTAGGCGGCGATCAGCGGCACGAAATAGCCGTGGCCCATGTCGTCGTCCATTCCCCAGTTCTTCACCAGCGCCACGATAATCGGCGCATAGCAAACGAAAACCAGAGCGCTGAACCATGCGAGCGTCATCCAGGGGAACGAATCGCGCTTCTGGTCGCTCGGTACAGCATTCACTGCGGGAGACATGAGTTAACCCTCGTATCATATCATTAGGTGGTGCGCGCCCTGGTTCGTACAATTTCACGTTTCTTCTTTGTTTACCTACTTTTGGAGGTATTCCCCACCGTCGTTGTGGGGCAGCAGTTCTTGCCGGCGAATCAACTTAAGGCGGGGATGCATGGCGTCGGCAAGACCGTCTTTCTTGGCGACAAGATTGAAGATTTCGACGTAGAAATCCTCGGCGTGCTCGAAAACGTCGGGCCTCGGGAATCACTAATCATCGTGCGTCTCTCCGGCGGACCCCTCCAGCACACGGGTGTCATGCAGGGCATGAGCGGCAGCCCGGTCTACGTGGGCGGCAAACTGATCGGCGCGCTTGCCTTCGCGTTTCCGTTCGCAAAAGACCCCATCGGCGCGGTCCGTCCCATCGCGGAAATGATTCCGGTCGCGAGTGAAACCGCCCCCATCCGCCGTGCCGCTGCACCTGCTGATTCCAATCTCCTGGCCGCCATCTCGAAGCCGGAGCTGATCAACGGCCAGATGCTCCAGATTGCCACGCCCTTGTCTCTCGGCGGATTTACCAGCGCGACCATCGACCATTTCGCCCCGCAACTCAAAGCTCTCGGACTCGAACCGCGCCAAGGCGCCGGCATGGGCGGCCGTGTCGATGAACGAATGGGCAACCCTTCTGCGCTGCACCCCGGCTCCATGATCAGCGTCGAACTCATGACCGGCGACCTGGCAGTCGGCGCTGACGGCACCGTGACTCACATTGATGGCAACAATGTCTACGCCTTTGGCCACCGCTTCATGGACCTGGGACCCACCGGACTGCCGTTCACTCGCTCTGAAGTCCTGGCCCTTCTTCCGAACGTCAACACTTCTTTCAAAATCTCCGCCCCGCACGAATTAATGGGCGTTATCTCGCAGGACCGCAATACCGCCATCGCCGGAACTCTCGGGAAACGCGCCAACCTGCTGCCCGTCGAAATCTCCATGGCCCGTGCAGGCCGGAACTTCGACACCTATCACATCAACATGATTCAGGACCGCTATCTGTCTCCCGTGCTGCTCCAGATGGCGGTCTTCTCCGCGGTCGATGCCACAGAGCGCGGGGCGGGGGAGTCGTCCATTTCCGTTAAAGGCGAAATCGAGATCAACAACAAATCCTCAATCCCGCTCTCCGCTATCTACGCGGGCGAAACGAATATGCCTCTGCAAGCCTCCCTTGCCGGCGCATTGCCTCTCGCTTATCTCATGCAGGGCGCGTTCAGCGATGTTCACGTCAACAAAATCAAATTGCAGATCGATTCCACCGACGCCCACAAGCAACTGCAGATTGAGGATGTAACCGCCTCCCGCAAAGATGTCCGCCCGGGCGAAACCGTTGAAATCACCACGCGCCTCGCCGGCGAAAACGGGCTTGAAATTCTTCGCACCGTGAAATACGAAGTGCCCGTCGGTGCCTCTCCCGGAACTCTCTACTTCAGCGTTTCGGACGGATCACAAACCAGCCTGCTCGACCTTCGCGCCACCTACGGCAGCACTGCCCGCAACTCCGACCAGATGATCGACGCCCTCCACCATCTGCGCGGCAACGACAAAGCCTACCTACGTGTTTGGCGCGCCGAACCCAGCTACGTTCTTTCCGGCGAAGAGATTCCGGACCCGCCGCCCTCGCTAGCAATGATTCTGAATTCCGCTGTACCCACTACTGCTGTGCGCAACGCCAAAGTTGCCGAGTTTGTTATCGATGGCGGCGGCAACGTTGTCACCGGTTCAAAGACCGTCCAGGTTGAGGTTCGTTCTTGAAGCGACTCTTCTTCTTACTGCCTTCCCTCCTCCTCGCTTCCTCACCTGCCACGTGGGAAATGTCCAGTTTTACCGAGTTCGTGCGGGGCAAATTCGAAAACGTAGCGCTCAGCCGCGGCGGGCAAATCTCGCTCGCCCAGCGCTTTGACCCCGTCTTCGCATCGACCGAGCCATTTCTCTGGAGTGTTGCGCAAACGCCCAGCGGCGATATCTATACAGGCACCGGCAACCGCGGCCAACTCTACCGCATCGATTCCGCAGGGAGAAGTTCGCTTGTATGGACGGCGCCGGAACCTGAAATCTTCGCCGTAGTTTCCGATCCAAAGGGAATTATCTACGCCGGCACGTCGCCGAACGGTAAAGTCTACCGTATCGAGAACAACAAGGCCGCCGAGTACTTCGATCCCAAGAGTCCTTACATTTGGGCACTGGCCATCGCCTCCGACGGAGCGGTCTTCGTCGGCACCGGCAATCAAGGCAACGTTTACCGCGTCACCGCGCCAAAAACCGGCGAGTTATACTACGCCACCGGTCAAGCCAACGTTACCGGACTTGCATTTGACCGCGAAGGCCGTCTCCTGGCAGGCAGCGAGCCCAACGGCATTCTCTATCGCATCACTGCCAAGGACAAAGCGTTCGTCCTCTACGATTCCAACCTCCCCGAAATCCGTGCCATCGCCAGCGACCCTGATGGCAGCATCTATGCGGTTGCTCTCGGCGGATCAGTCGCGCATAAAGCCTCTAATGCAGCCTCCGGCGGAGCCTCTGCTCCCGTCAGCGGGACTCCATCCGTAACCACCTCTATCACAGTGACGGGCGAAGCTGCGCAAGCGGGCGACATCAAACCTCCAGCGGCCCCAGAGATCCCCAAGGCGCAACCGGCTGCCGCCATCCCAACGGCGACTTCCAGCACCACTGTCGATCTCACCGGAGTCGAACGTTCCGCTATCTATAAGATCCATCCTGATCATACCGTTGAGACCCTCTGGAGCTCGAAAGAAGAGAACGTGTACGACTTGCTGGCTTTCAACAACGAGCTTCTCTTCGGCACCGACGTCAACGGGCGCATCTATCGTTTTGGCGCGGACCGCAAG
The DNA here is from genome assembly GCA_034768845.1 of Heliamphora exappendiculata. Classification (NCBI taxonomy): domain Eukaryota; kingdom Viridiplantae; phylum Streptophyta; class Magnoliopsida; order Ericales; family Sarraceniaceae; genus Heliamphora; species Heliamphora exappendiculata. Next base: position 10,508 of record JAOTRH010218935.1, read on the forward strand.
CTCTCGCTCATCGAGCAAACCAACGAAGCCGAAATCACCCGCATGTTCCGCGCCGGGAACTCGGTGCTCGCGGCCACAGGAAACAAAGGCGCAAT
>JAOTRH010218946.1:0-10601 GCA_034768845.1 Heliamphora exappendiculata
GTCCTCATAGTTAAAGAACGCAAAAGCAATGATGAGGTTCAAGAAGCTCGCAAGGAGTTGATTAGTGTAAAGACCTAGAACTTAGAAGTGTCAAATTAGATAATATTCAACGCAAGAGTCTACAACTTAAACTTAGAGCATAACAACATAAGCTGAGGATAGAAACCTACTATTTCTGGAAACAAGCAAGAATAGGACGGTGGAGAGGGTTTAGGCAAGCACGATGAGCGTCAGAGATGGAGAGAAATCGAGATTACGAGAGGCGAGAAGCCAAAGGCCGAGGTGTTGATTTGAACGGCAAGAGTGTGAGAGGTGAGAGGGCAGCAATGTCAGAGGCGCCAAGCTCAGTCACTTCCTTTTCTCAGTGAGGCGATGCTCTGCCTTATAGCCACGTTCACCTCTGCCTCACACGCCTGTCTATTTTTTTTTTTTGATAATTGTGTTCGTTGATTTAGAACCAGATGCTACAAGAAAAAACCAATAACCACGCCTGTTTATGCCATGTTTAAAATAAATGATGTGCAGCTCTTTTATAATAATTGCAAAATATGAAAAATAATGCCTTCAACTGTAGTCCGCCAAGTGTAGCTCCTATTCTTATCAATTTTTTCTGAAAATAATAGGTGTATATACTCAAAACGACCTTTTTGTTATGCTGTAAGTTCTAGACTCTTTCATTGAATATTATCCAATTTGACACTGCTAATTTCTAGATCTTTACACTAATCAACTCCTTCCGAGCTTCTTCAATTTCATCATTGCTTTTGCGTTCTTTAACTATGAGGACTTGATTCACGCATTCCAGAGCCTTTCATAAAGACTTAGAACTTATTAAAGAATGGTCATCTAGATCTTTAATGCATTATTTAATAAGTTCTAGGTGTTGATGACGGCTCTGGAATGCCTCAATCAAGTCCTCATAGTTAAAGAACGCAAAAGCAATGATGAAATTTAAGAAGCTCGGAAAGAGTTGATTAGTGTAAAGATCTAGAACTTAGCGGTGTCAAATTCGATAATATTCTATGAAAGAGCCTAGAACTTAGAGCATAACAAAAAGGTCATTTTGAGTATTTACACCTACTATTTCTAAAAAAAAGCAAGAATGGGACGGTGGAGACGGTTAGAGGAAGGACGGTGAGTGTTAGAGAGGGAGAGAAACCGAGGTTGCGATAGGTCAGAGGCTTGAGAGAGATTTGAATGGCGAGAGAAGAAAAAATAGAGGGCGGCGATGTTATGGATTATAGCAACGCTCGCCTCCGTCTCACACGCCAGTCCAACCGTTCGATGATTGAAAGAAATTATAGCCATTGAATCTTTACTTAACCAAACAAAAGCAAAAAGAACATTAAATCTTCACTTAAATAATACTCATCCAAAATTATTATTATCCCTTATCATTCATATAATTTCCATCCATTCTATATAATAATTAAGTAAGATTGAAGCTCATAAACAAAACGTTCATTTGTATAATTTATTCCACAACTAGAAATTTGCATTCTTTTCGCTTGTTAATTGGGGAACGGGGCTCCCAGGATTTGAACCCTGAGGGATAGATAAGGGGCAGCCCGCTGGGCTAAGCCACCACATCAGAAATTTGCATTATTTTCAATAGCTATACTATCAATTAATGTATTTATATGCCACTTGGCCAAATAGAAGCCACATTCTAAATCACACATGCCCTCCCAGTGGGACTAATTATATTTTCAATTTACTTGCTTAACTAAGATGTCTAACATTATAAACTCTAGCAACACTATCATGTAACCAGTAAATAGTTTATCGATAACCTTCAAAACCTCTCATAATATGTAATCAACAAAAAGCATTGTATAATCATGGGAAATTGACATACACTAAACACAAATTGATATCTTTTCTTCTTTAACACCCTGCAGTCCAAGCCCTTCAATCTAGCCGACGAAGAAAAACCTTATAATATCTTCAAATTGGAATCCACAAGATGAAGAGTAGAGAAGGCTAAAGAATGGGAAGGAGGATAAGCATAACAACGACTCACTGCCCTCTAACAAACTCCATGGTTTATCCCATCTCAACCACATCCCGATTGACTCACTTGATTCCAATTTATAGACTCCTCAACATTATTTAGAAGCACCCCAATGACACCTCAAAAACTAAAATTCTTTAAACCCTAAGTTACAAGAACTGCAACAATAATACTAATAGAAAAATACAATAATAAATCAGGCCATCGGTCCACCATTTGTTTAAAAAAATTCACGAGAGATTCTATCACATCAAATTTTACATCTAACACTTCAACTTTTAAAAGGAGATGATTATTACTAGTATCAATTATGTCAATCATATGTACTGCCACAAAAGCGATTTGCTTAGTGTCCGATTGATCTTCAATGTATAACAATGTGTTGAACTAATTCAACAAGTTTGCACGTGAGATGTCCAACAGTGGACTGCCACATATAACATTAAGCACAATTTAGTAAAAAGATAACCCACTTGTTTCTCGTCTAACCAGTAGGGATTTCAGTGTTAGGGATTTCGTAAACTATGTGTCTGGCAAGACATGCGTAGGGAAAAAGGTTTTAGATGAGCTTTGAGTGGCAACAATAAACTTTCTTTCTTAAGTGAACTTTTGAGGAGAGTACTAGTTCTGAATCCTATAGTTCTATCTCAAGTTTAATTGGAGGTCCCACCATGAAAATTAACCCAATTATATTTCTCTATTTCTAGATGGGTGGATTTTTTTCCAGTGATGTTAATGGAGTTGGAGTTGTGACTTGTGAGTGCGATGGAAATGCTTATCTCATTACTCTATCCATTGTATGCTTGCATAATTTATAACTACTACTATGCAAGGAACACAATAGAAGTACAGACCAAATAATCTTAGGAACTTCAGGTGCAACTGTTGCAAATTGTAATCATACTCTCTTGTTGAAGTATTTTATGAAATATGTATTAGACGTAGGAATTTGTATACACAAAGGAGATACAGACAAAATGTATTTGTAAGTAGGGTTCTAGTTCAGTACATCACATAGAAAGAAGAAAATGAAACCAAAATTAGTATTGCTGATAACTTTCGTTCTTTCCTTATTTTCTTCTATCGAAGAGTGTTCGTCAAATCATAAAGAGACAAAACTGCTACGCATTAAAGGAATGCAATTTTCTATTTTGTATAACTTAGTTATAAGTTTTACTGGCCTCACACACTAATCAACTAACGTTGAGGGAGTAGAGTTAGAGCTATAGCAAAACACCATGTACTAAAGACTAAAAATAAAATAAGCTATATCAATCAACAAATCACGCATGCAATTTTTGAGAGGTATTACAATTTAATGTAGTGCATAATATAGAAAGGTAGGTTGATTAATAAAAATTTAACACATCCACTAGCAAGTAGGTAGAGGTTACTCTTCAGACATACCACTTCAATCAACCGAGCAAAAGTGATTTTATTTTTCTTATTTTAGAGAGAAGAAAATAAAATAAAGAAAAGAAAAAAGAAACTTCCATTCAGTCTAGAAGTTCTACATACAACTAATGAATTTTTTTTTCTTTTTTGTATTTTGTTAGCCATAGGATTACATATCTCACGATCTCCCATTGCTTCAGAGGCTAAGATTTTTATCCCAACCAAAGAAACAGAGAAAAACGATTTAAGCCCATTCTCTTTCACGTGCCAATTGAAATGGGGCCGTTATGCAGCTTACACTTTCGCTTCCAAGATGTCCACACTACTATTTTACATTGTGAAATGTATCATAGTAAAAAATCAACCTGCATAAGATTCTAATGGGATAAAACCATTACATAACGGCATTAAATAACATTTTGACTGGCTTTTTAAAGCATTGGGAAACACATAGAAATCCAACCAAAAACTTCAAATTTAAAGATGTTTGGGCACCAATTAAACCATTACGTAACTTCCATTACATAATATTTTGACTGGTTTTGAAAGCAACGGACAACACACAGTAAATCAACCAAATACTTCAAAATTACAAATGCTAGGTGTTTGTTCATCCAAAGAGTGGGAAAGTAAATGGGTGTAGAACTTGGAAAGCAGTGGCTCCTATATTTTCTCGTACTAAAGTGAAAACACAAGTAAAGTTTTAACTTAAATTTGGGATTGCTAATAGAAATACAAAAGAATTTATTTAAAATATAAAAATATTGTTAAAAACAAAAAATAAGCAAATAAATTAAATTTTTATGTTGCTTATTTTGTAGTGAACATTCATCTTTATGTTAAATTTTTTAAATTATCTCAATTCATTTCGTTAAAATTGTTATATGTTGTGTGTTTATTCATTTGAAGCTATGACCACTACCAAGTAAACTTTAGTCTATTATATTTCTTGTTCTCTCAATGGCAGCCCTATATTGAGTTGGTGAATTGGTATGGCCATGGGAAATTTTTAGAACTTGAGGCATATGTCAAGGCTAACAGGAAGAAGTTTGAAGTTGTGAGTCCTTAAATGTCTACTTCACTTTACTCTTATAAGTAGTTTTGAGATGCAAGCCTAATACATTCATACCATGCAGTTTGATGTTTGTTCATTCTATCAATCTAATGAAACTTCTTCCAAGTCAGATTTGTGAAACAGGTTGTCTCATCCATGTATAAGTGAAATATCCAAAGATTGACTGAGATATAGTTAACTATTTCCCTCAAATATATAGCCTTCATAGTGCAGCTAAATAGCCCCAAGGAAACAGAAATGCATGTACCCAAATGATAGCTACTATGTCTCACTATTGCTTCTTTAATACTGCATTTGCTGTGGGTGCCTTCCTTACTTTAACAGACAATGTTAATATGTTGTCTTTTTAAATACAAGATAGTGAGATATATGCAACAATAAATCAAAAGCCATCAAATGCTTAGATTCCTAGAGGATCCTGAGCAATACAAAACCTATGAGATGATTAGAGCGGATTGACTCATCAATCCAAAGGTATGTTCTTAGGAAAACTTGCAAATTTTCCTTTTCCAAAAAAGAGACAGAAAACATAGAACAAGAAGCTCGTTTTCTCTTCAACAAACCCCTGACCCTAATTGGGTCGTTAATTTCTAAATAAAGTAGGAAAGCTCACCAAGTGGATTTCATCTTTGATACTCCTAATTAACAAATTGAATATGATTAGCAAAGAATCAAACTTAGTACAGTTGAAAATTTAAAACTAACGAATATAAGGATTTTTGTGGAGATGTATTTTAAAATTTTAAAACTAACAATGCCTATTATTGGTCTTTAAATGTATTTTCACAATTTAAAACTAAAGTATATAAGAATTTTTATTGAGATGTATTTGACAAGTATTTACCTTTACAATTAATGTTTTGTTAAATGTGGTGTAGTAGTTTTGTATTTTTGAATTTTGATTGTTGAATACCCATAATTTAATGTTTTTAAACTATAGTTCTGAATTAATTAATCTCGGAGTGCAATTACTTCTGGGCAAGTCAATACTCTACATTGAACTCCATCCATTTACACTGATTCGCACTACCCAACAAATGAATTATGGCCTGTAAGAAAGGTATTTGGCTAAGAACATTATTAACAATCTTGTTGGTCAAATGTTTTTCTTATGTAGGGTCTCTATATTGCCAAGAGATCAACACCTATATGTCATATCAATTCCAAATGACTGAAGTATTTCATTATACAAGATATTTGTTCTGAATACCATTGCATATTGATTTTGCTTTATATTGTAACACTTCATTTATGACTTCAAAGTCTAAGTCTCTATAATTTTGACATGATTAGTTCTTGTTTCCTTCATATTAACTTGCCTTCTCAGACTACTTGGATTTTAATAATGGATCATGCACAATCAATTATGGGTTTCAAGATCCACTAATTGGATTTTATTTTAAAAATTTATGCAATTAATTCAATTGTTGGTTTGATGTTGTTGACCCTAGTTTCCATGGAGTTAAGTACAGTCTACATTGAAACCTTACAGTAAACTGCATCCATCTTAGAGATATATCTCCAACCAAGTAGGAACCTATGTACTTACCAAACTAATGCAAACCCAAAGCAGCGAGGCCACTATTGGGAAGATGCCACCAAATCCTAGACTAAAAAATGTACACATTACCTTCTCTAATCGTTCTTTGGTAGTATTCAATAACAGTTGTAAACTTGATATTATTGGAAATGGAGTGCTTGTGAATGCTTCAGGCACAAATCCTCAAACAATGTTTGTCTGTTCTATGCAAATAGGATTGCGATGTCGTTTGGGTGAGTTTTGTTTGCTGCTTCAATATTGGTAAGAGTGAATGCAATTTCTACAACCCTACAAAGACATAGTATCTAATTTTGGTATATAGATTGGACATTATTGGTTTAGTTATGATCCAATTATATTAGAAAGTGCTTGTAAGTTCAGTGAGATCATGGGAATTATATTTACTAACTCAAATGAATTGGCCTTCTCAATAATTTATTAACTTTCTGCTCTTAACAAAGATTTTAAAATTAATTTTATTAAAATTTAATTCTGATAAATATGATTTATTCATCGCAAGTTGTGCTTTGCATGCCATGTTCTTTTGACTATCTTTTATTTTGTTATGCAGATTGGTGGTTGGGATTAAAATTGGATAAGTTTTGGTTGAGAATCAAATTTGGTTGGGAGTGCCTTTAGACACGGGTTATCCCCTAGTATACAATAACAGATAACTCACATCATAAATTAATTTGATAATTCCATAAGAGAGCAAGACTTGTATATCATCAGTATATGCAACTATAGAAGTGAAAACAAAATCTCTGAACATAACAAGGCATGAAATGAATCTCTACTGCTTATCAAACAAAAGTGAAACCTCTAAACTTGAAAACAAAATTTTCACTATGTCACGGTATTCATTAAGTCAACATGTAGATGAAGCAATGTCCTTGCCATCATATCCATCTCATTAAACTACCTAGTTTGTTATTTCTTAATACTAGTGTACTTGATGCCATAACAGTTACATTTAATCATTGACAAACAAATATCATCAAGGAAAAGTTTGAAGCCAAGCCTTCATTCATAATAAAACCACCATAATGGGATTCATGCTGTATGCATCACGTAATGAAAGGATACCATTAAAAGCGATTGAAACATAATTTAGAAGGATATCGTATAGAGTAAGAAAATTATTTAAAACATAGCATTATCAATTGTGAAATATGACTTGATTGTTCTTATCAAAATATTCATTCTTCACATTTCATTTATTTCAACCAATTCATGAATAAGACAACAAGACTAACCATCAAGTATTTAAATATGTTTCTCCATATAAATAGTATTCTTGCTTATTTTGTTGATCCACAAAAAAAAAGAAAACAGTTTGGGAATATTGAATATGGAAGTATAGATGCATATTAAATTGTAAAGTAATAAGATTTGATGGAAAAGAAAAATGGGACAAAAGAGATAATATGAAGAAAGATACATTTAACAGAGATTGTAAATGGTAGAATGGGTTAAAATCTACCCTCAAACTCTCAATGAAACAAGCAAGAATTAAGAGGGAAAGGGAGAACAAACACCACTAAATAGGAATCAAAAGGGGAATTTTGTTAACTAAAATTACTATCAAACCATCCAATATGTTTTTAACTAAAATTACTATCAAATCCTAGCTTGAAAAAGTCAACTCTCCTCACCAAAAAAAAGAAAGCCGTGCCAATATCCCTAACATTACAATTTGAAAGCAATATTTCAATTTCTATGTTAGACATTTGCAACACTACAACTTAAAAAGCTACAAATTATAGTCCATTTGTAAATGCTATGATATTTACCGTGAACTTACATAATATCCCGTTATCAAACACCTCTTTTATCTGTCTTATTAATTATTCACTTTCAAATTGAAATAAAATAAATCTAGTTACTATAAAACAGAAGCTACACCAAGCACTAGAGACGTACTCCCAACGTAAAAAAACAAACACGTTATAAGCACAGCCCAATAAGCTGCATTAAAGTGATCTATCGAATGGAAAGTGCTTGATTCGATAAACATGAAGATCCTTAACAAGCAATGCTAAACTTGATTTATTATTTATTTAGTTTTTAGGCGGGGCCTTCGGCAAGGGTTAATGCCGATGCGCATACAATGATCCCACCATATATTTGGAATTATTAGTTTGTTATGTTGAGATTATCAGCAGTTTGGAGAGATGACAACTGCTATTTTCTCACAGTATTGTTGTGCCCGTTAAGTCGGATAAACATCTTCCCCTAAAGAAGTAGGGAAAGGTTGCCTACTTACTACAATGGGTTTCAAAATCGTGATATGGACTGTAGGATTCTATGATCCATTTCCCTTAAATTGATGCAGATCTTATGATCTTAATGCTCATTCGCTTTCAAACTATCCTTTTAGTAGGATCTTATAATCCTCCTAAGTTCTACCAACAATATAATATTCGATTCCATCTTATGATCTCATCTCATCCAATGGAACTCGAAAATGGTCCTCTATAGGGTCCTGAATTGATAACCTTTCCTACCCTCTCTTCTACACTATGCCTTAAGTTTAGAGCCTTGAGCAACAGGTAATATTTTTCTTTTTCTTTTTGTTGAGCAAACTAAAAGCATGGTTTTCAAAATCGCAATCCGCATCATAGGGTTGTACGATCGTACGACTCAATTTTGTGATTTCAATCCAAATCGTATAATGAATCGCGTTCTGAGCAAGATCATGGATGATATCGTTCGAGATTATAGGATCGGGAGTAGGATCGCAATTAGGATTGTCAATGTTTTATTCAACACTAGAATTCTATTTTCTTGTATATTACTTCAATATTGATCAATTTGTGAATGTGTATAGGACGCAGCTTGTTTTTCACGATGGTTTTACTTTATTTTTGTATAATTAAAGCTTATTCTCAATGAATTTTATAAAGTTATTAAACTTATTAATGTTTTGAATAGGATATTCCGATATTACGATCTGATCCTACGATTCGATCTGATATGACCCAAAACGATTGCCAACAGTATTCGTTGAAGACAAGGACTTGAAGTATATGGTGGACTTGTTGGACCCATCTCCTAATTTCTAGATTTGTTGGATCCTTATGTGTGCAATTTAGCTTTGTAGTATACTCTCCAATGTACGACCTTCCTATCATTGAAATTTTATTGATGATGGGTTACCATGTTGTTGCCTTCTCTGATTGAGAAAGATGGTTAGACAATCCTCCATTTTGATATGATGCACAAATTGGCCGTCAAAAGAGCACAAGAATTGGTCATGAAGTCTTATTGCAGATGCTACAAGAAAAAACCAATAAGTACACCTGTTCATGCCATTTCTTAAACAAGTGATGTGCAGCCCTTTTATAGTAATTGAAAAATATGAAAAATGATACCTTCAAGTGTAGTCCTCAAGTGTAGTTCCTATTTTATGCTTGCTTTTTTTTTGAAATAGTAGGTTTCTATCCTCAGCTTATTTTGTTATGCTCTAAGTTGTAGGCTCTTTCTTTGAATATTATCCAATTTGACACTTCTAAGTTCTAGGTCTTTACACTAATCAACTCCTTGTGAGCTTCTTGAATTTCATAATTGCTTTTGCTTTCTTTAATTATGAGGACTTGATTAAGGCATTCCAGAGCCTTTTATCAAGACCTAGAACTTATTAAAAATGCATTAAAGAACACAAAAGCAATGATAAAATTCAAGAAGCTCGCAAGGAGTTGATTAGTGTAAAGATCTAGAACTTAGAAATGCTAAATTGGATAATATTCAAAGAAAGAGCCTAAAACTTAAAGCATAACACAATACGCTAAGGATATACACCTACTATTTCTAGAAAAAAGCAAGAATCGAACCATGGAGAGGGTTAAGGCAAGTACAGTGAGCGTCAGAGAGAGAGAGAAATCGAGATTGCGAGAGGCCAAAGGCCATAGAGATATTTGAACGACGAGAGTGTGAGAGGTGAGAGGTGAGAGGGCGGCGATGTCAGAGGCGCCGAGCTCAGTCACTTCCTTTCCTAAGTGAGGCGATGTTCTGCCTCACAGCCACGCTCGCCTCTGCCGCACACGCCTATCCAACCGTTGGATGATTGAAAGCAATTATAGCCATTAAATCAAAGATAAGCATCACATCAAACATCCTAACTTGTTATATAGATATTTGCTCAACTACTTACTAAAAGTGGAAAAATAATCTTAAAACTAACACCCTCTAAGTAATTTACTATTGTCTAATAGTCATGACTTAGCTGATCAAGAAAAAATGAGCTGCATACAAGTCATTCTAGTGTACTGGATGCCATGACAGTTACATTTAATCAAATAACAAACAAATATCATCAACTCAAAGTTTGAAGCCAAGCCTTCATTCATACATAATGATTCTACCATAATGGGATTTATGCTGTATGCATCACGTAATAAAACGATACCATTAAAAGAGATTGAAACATAATTTAGCAAGATATCGTATAGAGTAACAAACAAGTTTTTTTTTTGTTTTTCTTTTTGCAAAGTGACGAAGTTTTCCTGTTGTACTATTTGTTCTAATTTTATTTCATTTTTGTATGCATAATGCATTATGCATCTAACTGTCTTCAT
>JAOTRH010218987.1:0-10600 GCA_034768845.1 Heliamphora exappendiculata
AACTAAAATAAGATAATAAGTCAAATTTTATGTTACTTATTTTCATATTTAGTGAAAAAAAAATTATCTTTCTATCAAAAAATTTTACTTTGTCGATTCACCTTATGGAGATGATTTGAAAAGTAAACAAATTTAGTTATATAATGTGATAATTTACATGCACTATTTAAAATTAAATAGCAAATTTGTAAAGTAATATAAATATGGTAAGCCGGGTCAGGCTTCTATGCACTTGGCTGTCAATGGTACTGCGATGTTGGAGAAAATTTTAGGTGTCGATTGGGTAAATGCCAGCTGGTACCCTCAACCAACGGGGGTTTGCTAACTCATTTAAAAAAAACACACACAAAACTGAAGTAACGCCGCACTTTTCCTCTCCCCGCCGCCCACCCTCGCCGTCGCCACCTGCGGTGGCCGTCAATACCGTCACCGTTGATTTCTGTCATCGTCGCCGCCAGCGAACTGCCTCCGACTCTGTTCGCTCTCATTCCCTCTCTGCATCTCTCTCTGTCTCTCGCTATCCCTTCCCCCCTTTCTCTTTCTGCTCTCTCTCTCTCTCTCTCTCTCTCTCTCTTTCACACTCTCTCTATATATATATAGCTATGTCGGTCCTCTACCACCGCCGCTAACAACCACCGGCCCCCACCCCGCCGTCGCCGAGATGGGAGAAGGGAGAGAGAGAGAGAGAGAGAGAGAGAGAGAGAGAGAGACGCAGAGAGGGATTGAGAGAGAATAGAGCCAGAGCTTATTCGCCGGCGACGGCGACGACGACGACAAAAATCAACGGCGGCGTCGTTGACGGCCACCACAGGTGGCGACGGCGAGGGTGGGCGTCGGGGAGGGGGGACGTGCAGCACTGCTTCAGTTTTGTATTTTTTTAAGTGAGCTAGCAAGCCCTCATTGGTTGAGGGTACCAGCTGGCATTTACGGCACCTAAAATTTTCTCGTGCTGTTGGCTTATGTGAGGTTCGCTTCAAAACTTATTTTAATGATTTAAATTATTTATTTTATAAAACTTAGTGTGTAAATTATCTATGAAAAAATAAAATAGTAGTTTAATTTAGAGTCCCATTTTGATGACTTATTGTATGATTAATCTCATGTAGTATGCTGTTATTCTATGATGTCATTTTAAAAATATTTAATACTTTTTTTAGATATTTATACTCTCAAAATGTTATTATGATAATTAAAAACATTTATTGCTCCTACACATTTTATGGGTAATGATTTATATTCCCTTTTAACTCATATAGTAGTATATCTTATGCATTTCTAGTTTATGGTAATTTTTATTATGTTTCTATCTAAATGATATACTCTCATTCTACGGCCATTCTTATTATTTTAAGGCTTAACCAAAACAAGTAGTCATTTTTATTATTTCGAGAATTGTTATTTCGTTTTAGAAGATTTGGAGCAAAACTAGTTCAGAAAATAGTTATTTTTGCTTATTGAAGGTCAGTGTAATCCTTTCATAATCTATATATTTTATTAGGTTTTCTACAGATGATAATGAACGGTTAGAAGCCTCAAATTTTTTATACTCATACTTTTTGTTTATATACGAATGAAAAGGTTAGTTGTAGAAAATGATAACGTTGTTAATTGGAATAGAATTTATTTACAAAAAATGATAATACTGCACATGCATGCGAAACAAAATAAAAATATGTTATGTTAATATGTTAATACGATATGTTAATATGATATATGATTGTGTTACACGAAATAATACTTATACTAACATGCTAATAATACGTATCATTTTGTGCAACACAAATAATATAGCATACTAACATATCATATTAGCATATTAACATATTCTCACTTTGTTCGCATGTAAGTGTAGTATTTTTATTTTTTGAAAATAAATTTTCATTTCGATTAACTACGTTATTATTTTCTGTAACTATAACTTTCTTATTTGTATATAAACAAAAAGTACATGCACAAAAAATTCAGGGTTGATCATTCATCATTATCTATAGAAAACCTAATAAAATATATAAACTATGAAAAAATTATACTGACCTTCAATAAGCAAAAACGGTTATTTTCTGAATTGATTTTGCTCCAAACATTCTAAAACGAAATAACAATTCTCGAAATAACAAAAATAACTACTTGTTTCGGTTGAGTATCGAAATAACAAGAATGGTAAAAGAATGCAAATATATGATTTAGATAAGAATAATATAATAATTACCATAAATGAAAATTGCATAAAATATACTACCATATGAAATATAAGGGAATATAAATCATTACCAGTGATATACAAACGTCTCCATAAAATGTGCGAGAGTAATAAATTTATTCAATTACTATAATAACATTTTGAGGGTATAAATGTTCAAAAAATATTAAATATTTTAAAAAAAGACCTCATTGAATAACAGTTTACTACATGATATTCATTCTACAATAAGTCACCAAAATAGGAGCATGGAGTAATTAACCCAAAATAAAATTAATTCAACATTGTTACGTATCTTAACAAATTACATTTGTGTTTTAAAAGTAAACGTTAATATCTATTTATCGTTTACTTTTTAAAAAAAATATGTAATTTGTTTAGATAATTAATAATACCTAATTAATTTTATTTTTTACATATATAATCTACGCACTAAGACCTATAAATTAATTTGAATCATTAAAATATGAGAGAAGTGAACCACACAATAGCCAGCCGTAGACATACTTGATTCAAACCACAATAATTATTTGGACTGTTTGTTACGTAAACCTTACATAAAAAAATCTACTTATATAAAAATTCAGTCCAGTCGAATATCGCAAGATATATAAACAAATTGTGTATTTTTACAAAATAACGATTTACATATAAAAATTCACTTAAAACAAAAATTGACCACTTTGTAAAATAAAACGCAATTTATTTATGTACTTATTAATATCCGATCAAGTTAAATTTTTGTAAAAATAAGTTTTTTTGCAAGACATACAAAAGAAAACAGTTGTTCGAATTATCGTTGTAAACACAATTTAAATTCACAATAAAGTTTTGAGAGATGAAAAAGAGATATAATGTTTGAGTACATGTTTACTAGTTTCATGGAACCCCATTCTTTAGGGATTGTACCGTTGAGGTAATTGCGGGCGAGGTCACTGCACAAATGAGAGTGAAATGAGACCAAGTATTCAATTAGGTAAGCCCTTGTTTGGGATTATTTAAAACTAGTTTTTACGTAAAAAAAAATAAAATAAAATTTTAAATTATAGTGTTTGAAATTTTTAAAAAACTTACTCTTATTTTTTTTAAAGACTATACACATTTCAAACACATTAATTTGTTTAGAAAAAATTCTATGAACACTCCTTATACTATTATCGTGTATTACTTTACCTCATGAACTAAAGAAGCGTACAAAACGACCCATTAACTATTTGTTAGTATCACTTTAATCACTTTTGTTAACATTTCGTCTTTTAAATTAACGAAAAATAGAGAACCGAAGTTGCAGTCGTTCAAACAAAATAGGTTATGGTGATACCATCAAATAGTTAAATAAATTTATTTAATATACTTCTTTAGCTAAGGGAGTTTATTGTACGTTTATTTGACGAAATACTAGCAAAAAGAGTTAGAGTGATACGAACGTATAGTTAATGAATTATTTTGTATGTTTTTTTAGTTCATAGGATAAAGTGATTCACGATCCTAGTATCAGAAGTGTTTCTGTAAAAAAAAAATTTTTAGTAAAAATGATTATAATACTTTTAATTAGAAATTTAACTTTACTTCCAATAATAAAAATATCGTGTTAATATCTTAAACACTACAACTTAAAAATAAAAAGTTAAAGATATATTAGATATTTTAACTAAAAAAGAGTTACTCTAAATAACTATTCCAAACGCTTAAAATTTTTTTTTTTTAAATACTAAATTTTGTAAAAAAATATATATTTTAATCATCCCTAAGAATGGCTAATTGATTATAATTATATTTTTTAAACATCCCAAACAGTGGCTAACTGATAATAATTACGAGGAGCAAAGAATACTTGCATTTGTTGGAGATAAGGGAGTTTCACCAATTCGGGGGGAAGTGTGCCCGGAAGATTTTGTGTTTTGAGAACTCTGTAATTTTGGCAAGTTATACATGCGTGTGCATAGTAAAAGTAATAAAAATAAAAAATCACACAAGTAGCCCGCAAAATTATCAAATATCAATATAAATTAAAGTATGAGAAAATTTAAAAAATGAAAAACTTCTTTTGTAATAAATAAAAACGTAATTATTGTTTAACAATTTCAAATTTTAAATAATCTAACAATGTTTAAAACGCCTACATCAATTCAACTGCTCCCTTTAGATAATAATAATAATAATAATAATAATATATAATATAGTATATATTCAAGTGGGATTCTCTAATATCTCCAGTAACCCTAAACCTCCTAATTGAGTGTTTGACATTCATTGTTAAAATTAATAATTTATAAATTATAAACTGTAATAAAAATTATAAATATTTAATAAATATATTAACTTATAATTAAAATTAAAAAAAAATAATGACGACTCAAAATTTTTTATTATTGATGAGGTCATTTAAAATTTTAAACTCTATTTATTTAATAAGATAATAATTTTAACACTAATTAATAATTAATCATCTATTATCAGTATACTATAAATTAAATTACACATATCAATAAATAAGCGGAATACACTTTTAATATTATCATTTTGTTATTTTGATAAAAAAAATTATAAATACATGAACTTTTACAATTGTACTCGATGACATTTCATGTTTTAAAATCAGCACATAATATTTTAGTTGTCACTAGTATCAAAAATATCATTTCTAATATGTGCAACCAAATAATAATTAAGTCAAAGTACACGAAAAACTAATTTGGTATTAAACTCTATAAAACGGTTGTTAAGCTATTGAAGTTTCATATTTATAATTGTGAAAAATAATTTAATACGGTAGTAGTATAATTAAATTTGTAATTTGTGAAATTTTATGTCATAATTTTTCAAAAACTATAAATGTATCATTTATATTATGAATAAAAATATTAAAAAAATTATTTAGTGTAACGCGTTGAAGATAATTGTAGCGTTTTATATTATTATGAGGTCAATTATATTTTTTAACTGGGGTTAATTATATACCAACAAAAAATTATTATAATAATAATTTAAAAGAAAAAAAATTTAATGGGGTCAATTGACACCGTATCAACCTACATGGCATCACCACTGAGAAAAAGTAGTAATAATTTGTAATAAAAATTATAAGTATTTAAAAAAAATTATAATTTATTACTAAAATTAATAATTTAAAACTAAAATTTAGCCCAAAAAACTTGCCCAAACACCTCCTAAGACATTTCTAGCAGTTTCCTCACTCCTACCAAAATTTGTGGACTTCGCTACGCTGTACTGATGCATGATCATATTTATATAATTTTTATCATGACCTAAATTTATTTGCAACGTTTGTAAGAATTGGTAAGGAATATTTATTTATCCTGGTGGGCCATCTTTTACTGTTTCTAGTCAATATATATTGGAATTTATCAGGTCAACACGTCACTAGTCAACACCGCGGGACCGTGTTACGTTTAATGAGCAACACTATCGTATTGTGTCTTATTTGGAATGATTTGACAAATATATTGTTATGATCGAATTCGTTTATTACGTAGATCTCGTTGAGTTTTTTTATTATATAAAATTTTAAATTCATTCGATACCTATAATTAAGTGATTGAATAATATTTATTTAATAATATTTTTTAAAATTATAATTTTATTTATTTATTTATAAAATAATATTATGAGATCTTATTCAATCATTTAGTTATAAATATCGGATAAATTTAAAATTTTACATACTAAACAAACTTGATGAATTTTACATAATTCACGAATTCGATCATAAAAATATATTTACAAAATATCCCAAATAAAATTCAGTCCACATACGTCCAATCCATTGATTTGAAATATTCCGTTTATTATTTATATCGTATGGTTGTGTCAAACTTTTAATTGGCTTGCATGCGCAAGTGGATGGGACATACAAATTATTCAATCACTTTTAAGGATATATATGACTTTCTATGGGAACAGGAGTGTTGTGTTTAATTTTTTATTTAATTTTTGAATATATATTATTATAATTGAATCCGTTTATTATGTATACCTTGTCGAGTTTTTCACTTATATAAAAAATTTAATTGATTCGATATCTGTAACTAACTGATTGAATAACATTTATTTAATAATTTTTTTCAAAATTATAATTTTTATTCATTTATTTATAAAAATAACATTATGCGATCACTTAGTTATAGATATCGAATCAATTTAAATTTTTATATGATTAATAAACTCGGCAAACTCTACGTAATGAATAGATTCAATCATTAAAATATATTTACAAATTAAATAAAAATAAACACAGGCATTTAAGCACAACACCAACCCATTCCCTTTCTATGGAGTAAACAAATCCATTTAATGATTATTAAATATTTGAGTAGTGATGGGGAAAGAAATTGGTTAGTATAACCGACACCAGATCTTCAGTTTTTAAATATGTATTTATCTTTCTACGCCTTTTAAGTCAAAAATATCATGTCTTAAAAATTTTATTTAATTTTTAAAAAAAAATTTACACAATTTTTTTAAACTTAATAGCGTATTTAGATAAATATACCGATAAATTTGGATAAGAATCCTTAGTAATTATGGAAGAAAGGGAAAAAAATTAAATAATAATTTTATTATTATTTTTACATGTTTACTCAATTATTAAAAAAAAATATAGAACTTACGATAACAATCTTTTTGCGAGACATGTTTTCCCACAAATCTAATCATGTAAATTTAAAATATAGAATTATGCCCGATAAAAAAGTTTAAAACTTTTTTTTATACTAATTTTCTTGCAATCTGAATAGGTAATCAAAATTATTTTTTTATATTTTTTAATTTTATTTTTATAGAAATTATTTTCTACAAATATGGTGTGTGAATTATAGGGAGGGAGAGACTTACATGCTAATGACATGGCAAATGTTGGAATCGGAACAATTACAAGTCATTGCAGAGGTGTAGTCTCTTGTCAAGAAGGGACTGAACCAACCTGATTCTCCACTACATGGATCTACACTGAAGTTCCAGTTTGTTTTTCCTAATGTCTTTCCAATTTCCTTCAAAGCTTCCACTGTTTGCATCAATTAATCCAAAAAAATTGTGAAAATATAAAATAAAAAAAATATCAAACACAAAATTAAACACATTTCTCAAATGGAGTGATCGAGTTTTGAATCTACCTTATGTAAAGGCCGTGATTGGTTCAAACATACTGAACAACTTTTATTCACAAGTTAATCTTTTATTCTTCTATTAAAGTGTTTAGGATGAGTTTAATTTATGATCAGGATTGTTTATTTATATTATAAAGTTTTATCAAAAAGATTTTTCATGCAAAAAAAAAAAATTAAATCGATCAAAAATCAATATCTATATAGTTGAATTACGTTAATTCTAAAATTATGATAATCAGCTATTTTTTAAAATGAATATAATTTGACCATGTGGTTATCAATGTACGATCAACTTAATTTTTTTTTTTGTCTAAATAATCTTCTTAATTAATTTTATAATATTAATGTATAAAATCATTAAAATGAAGCATAAAGAAAAGTTGTCACACTCCATTTATTTGAGCAGTGGAGAGGAGACAAACCCCGCCGACGTATCTCTCTGATCTCTATTGTCATCTTTGTGGATGTATGTGTTTGGATCTAAAGAGCAGTTTCACAGTTTTTTCAATAGTTTTTCTTATATTTAAAAAAAAAAAACTTTAACGCACTTCTAAAAAAAATTCTATCAATAGTTTTTGATCTTTTAGGAAATATGAGTCTAAAACTCCATAAAAAAGAGAAAAAAAAAAAGCGCACGAAAATTGAAAATACCCAAAACCGAAAACCAGAGAGGGTTTAATTACCTTCGTCGGCCGGCAAGGCTCCGAGGACAGAAGTGGCAAAGCAAACTAACATAAGAACTGAACAAAGATGTCGTGAGAAGATCATTGTTTGGAGTTGCTTAAAGTCTAAAGAGGAGAGAGAGAGAGAGAGAGAGAGAGCTTCTAAATTTAACACAGAATGATTCCTGTATGTATTATTTGATGATTAGGTTGAAGACTATTATATGTTTGACTCAGTTGGTCTGCGCCAGCTTATTTTTGTAATTTTTTAATTTAAAAGTAAAAAAAATTTAACTGGTTTGATTTATTAGGTTTTTTTTATTTTTTTTAAATTTTTCTATATAATTTAACATCTATTTTTTTACAAAAAAAATTTAAAAATTTAAAAATTACTAAAAAAAAAAACTAATCCAAACACAGGTTTAATGAGTTTTAAATAATGAGTTAATTTGTAGTTAATAATTTTTAAAACTGGGTGTTTGTTTTTGTTAAAATTATAGCGTTTAGGTTGCAACTTCTGCAAATTAACCGGGTGTTTGTAGTTAATAATTTAACACAGGATTATTATGTTTGTTTTTGTTTTTGTAATAAGCCTATCTTAAAGTGCCTTGAATTTATGAGTACCTTTAAGTTAGGCTTGTTACTTTTTTTTTTTTATAGTCAAAATAAGTTTTAGGTCTCGTTTTTTAATTTTAATTTTTTATCTTTTTGCTTATTAGTTTTTAATTTTTTTAATTTTTTGTCTTTCTTACTTATAACCTAAAATATTTTTATATATTTTTTACAAATATTATAATTTTTATTATACACATCTATTTTTTATAAAAATTATATTTTTAAAATCTATTAAACAAAATTTATATTGAATACAAAATTATATAAAAATAAATAAAAAAATTATAATTTCTTCTTAATTTATTAATAATTTTTAATTTTTTTTTTTTTACCTTTTTTTATCTTTTGTTAAGCCAAAGCTTTTTGAATTATTGTCTTTCGACGTCAAGTCACTTATACGATTTATTAAATATTTTTAAAATTTATTTAATTTAAAATAATTTTAAATAAAAATCTTAATTTAAAACTAAATTGGCAAACGAGCTCTAAATTCATATAGCCGGAGATAAAGAGATGTTGGGAAGAGTGGAAACATGGGGAGCATGGATGGCATGGCGCATCCGGATTGAATTATATCAATATCCTCTCTATTTCAAGGAGTTAAAAGTGGACATTAGCTTGAGGTTGAAAATTAAATTTTGAAAAAGCACTAATGGATGCGTTTTTGGTGTTTTTTTTTTATATAATTATCTGTTCACTATTACTCTATTCTTTTAAACGTTTATCTAATCCACATAAATAAATCGATAAATATAATATTAAAATTAAAGTTAAATGACCAACTCTTGTATTCAATAAATTATTTGTAAAATTTTGATAAAAATTAAGATACCATTTTAATTATTGTTAAGAAGAGTAACGATGTGTGGCTTATAATGACTAATTTTTATTATTTATTTGTCAAATTGTATTTTTTAGTGCGCTTTAAATATTCTCTCTCTTTACATTGATATTTAATTTCTTCTTATGTGAGTCTTCTTCTCTCTACGTAAAGATATTTCTCTTTTCTTTTGAATAAATATTTTGATGCATCCGATCCAATGTAACTTCTAGTTCGATTTTTTTTATATCAAATTTTCAGCATTTCTCTTTTCTCTTTACATTGATTTTTTTTATCACTTTGTACCTGCAATTATCTGATTTATAAGTTTCTATTGGCCTATGTTAACTAAGGCCCTGTTTAGAATCAATAAAAAAAGTCAGTTAAAAATCTCAACTTTTAAGCTATTTTGTTTGGAATACTAATTTTGCAAGACTTTCAAAACAACTAAAAAAAAAGCCAAATTTTTTTTCTTCCTCTTTTTTTCTTCTAACATTTACTTTTTCAAATTATTCTAAAAACTCTCACTTTTTTTTAAAAAAAAAAAAAAAAAAAATTAAATCTCTTAAAAACCAAGCTAATTAAAAGCTATCCAAAACATGCTCTAATATATTAATTGTGCAAGTTACTTATGGCAACCAAAGGAGGGTTTTGACCACACCATAATCTTTCTTCATGACATTGTAACCATTTTTTTATTATCTGGTTCTTCCACAATTGTGTTGTTTGATAAAAAGTTCAACCAAATAAGCATCACCCAATGGTGTGTGTCTAGCCTTTCTCGGTTCGAACCAAAGTTCCATCTCGTGCCGCACGGAGCAGATATTTTTCCTTCTACATAATGTCGCAACAGTGAATTGAAAAGGGTTAAAAAAGGGATGAATCTTAAATCCTCAAACCTATCAATGATAATGGGAGAAATAGAAAATCCAATTTCTAAAAAATAATAAAAAACCTGCATTGTAAGACAAAACTTATCTCCTGAAGTAACACCAACCAAACAAAAGAACTGAAAAAGAAAAGGGTTAAAATTAAAACTTAAAAGTTGTTGGAATCTGTGAATTTCATTGGCCATGAAAATTCAAATTTCAATAGCTGGACAATTACAATTGAATTGGCCATTCAATTGCAATTGAAGCCTGAAAACCAACAGCCATGAGTGGCTATTGATTTCAGG
>JAOTRH010218998.1:489-10600 GCA_034768845.1 Heliamphora exappendiculata
AAGACTGAAGTGCTTGGAGATGTCCCATCCCAAGGAATTTCGTTTGTATCTTAATATCCCACTTTTTTGCTCAGATGCCAAATTGCAGCTGAGAACAGACGAATGTTAAACGTCACTCACCATTTTGGCGATCTGCCATATTGTATAATCCATCATTTGATGTTCATAATATAGCCCTGCCTTGTAAGTTAATGGCTCTCGAGATCCTCAAAGGCAGGTCTGCGAAATGTCTCCGTTTAGAAGTATTCAAGCCCCAAATAACCTTCTGGATCTCAATACTCCATTTCATGGGAAGGCATGTCAATTTACTCTGCGTGCTGTTCGAAAATTATCAACTATTGTTGTTGATCGCCATACTATATGCAACAATTTATAAGCGATTAACAATAACTTTAGTTTGGCCGGTTTGGGTAAGCTTTTTTTTTTTTTTTCCGATGCTAGCTTTTAAGTTAAGTTTTTTTTTGCACAAAAGTAAGCTTTTAAGTTGTACTGTTTGGTTTCAAAAGAAAGCTAGTTAACTTTTCTTTATCTTTTAATTCAATAAAAAAATCTAATAGATATTCTAAATATCTAAATTTTTTTTCAAATAAAATTATTATAATACCCTTATATAAAAAAGTTAACCCTACTCGTAAGAACGAAAATTTTTTGTAAATATCTCAAACACTATAATTTAAAAACTAAAAGTAAGAATATTTTAAATATTTCAATAAAAAGTAAAAAAATAAAAAGTTTTTATAAAAAATTATTCTAAATACTTTCACTTTTTTTATTTTTTATTTTCTAAAAAAGAACTAAATCTTCTAAAATTAAAGCTTAAAAGTTATCCCAAGACACAAGGCGGTATTTGGGATCAAGAACAGAGTTGTCCTTTTTTTGAGAAGTTTGCTGATTTGTTTAGAATAATAAATTTGCATGACTTTTAAGACAACTCCAAAAAAATTCAATTTTTTTTTTCTCTTTTATTCTTCCGATATCTATTTTTTCAAATTATCCTAAACTCTCTTATTTTTTTTTTTTTTAAAAAAAATTTAAAAAATTTAAAAGCCAAACAGCCACTAATTACCAAAGAGTAAAAGTAACTTTTCTCTCCGTCTTTTTGCAGAGAAAGGACCCATACCAATCCCATCCATCACCTTCGTAAAAGTTATTCATTCTTTTCCCACCTACATTTCTTTTCTTTTCTCTCGCACAGTGTTCACCAGAGGAAAAACAAAGTTTATTTTCCCACCTCCCAAACACACCGCAGATGAATACCAAGACCAGTGACGGTGATTGCGGCCGCCGGCGGCCAGAGGAGATGGATTTTATTACGAAGGTGATGGATGGCTTCTTTTTATGCAAAAAGACAAAAAAATAAGTTAGGAACCAGAGCTGTATTGGGCCGTGACTTGTATTCTATAGGCGGTGGCACAGTTTCTATTTTATAGGTTGTGTTGTATATTCTATTGGACTCGTATTTTTTTTGGTCTATATATAATTGAACTGGGGTAGAATTAGAAATTCACTATAATTCTTTATGTATAAAGTTTCTACGTGCGTGCCTATAAATAAGACACTAGTGGAGTCATAAGAATTATGTCGTGAGCCAAAAAATTGAGAGGTTAATTAGTAAAGAGAAGGGAGACGTATTTTGTACTCTTTCACATACGACATAGTGAAATATTTTCTCTTTTGTTTATGGACGTAGGCCGGTGTGGGCCGAACAACGTAAATTCTCAGTGTTATTATTTTCTGTTTTTTTGTGCGTAATTTTGTTTTCGTTCGTGTTTGGGGATTGGTGTTCAAATTTCAACAAGTAGTATCAGAGTCGACGGTGGACAATTTAAAACCGTGGTGATAGGTCGGAGCAAGGTATGATTTTTTAATTTTGATTCGTATAGATTAAAAAATTATTTAATTTGCAAAAAAAAAAAAAGGCACAATGTTGGTTGGATATCAGAATTTCTGTAATGTGATTTTATTATTTTGTACCGTGAGAAATTATTTGCTAGTGAATTGTGGCTTGAATTGTGTGAAGATAATGATGGTATTCATCAACCAAGCAAAGAATTTTTTTTTTTACAGAGCCGTAACAACAATTTAGTTTCAATCAAAAACAAACACTGGACTATTCTTATCGGGTACAAGGATTAGGCTAATGGAAACTTGCTGAAAGAGATAACGATTTGAATTGATCCACAATTGATTTATTATTCACGGTACTATTGGATAAGATTTGTTTTTTATTAGATTTTATGGTTCCTGAAGATTGGGTTGGGAGCATGTAAAGTTATTATTCAGTGTGGTAGGAGTATGAAATTAATTATTTAATTTATTTTATTATATTAGTTTGTATATATAATAAAATAATTAAAAAATAATGTGTCTCCTAAGATTTTTTGGCGCTGCGAGTTCATCGGTACGATCAGATTTTTTAATTTCTGCCCCGTTTATTTGGATTAGATAAATCGGCAAATATTAAAATTAATCGGGTGTGATCTGGTACAATCAGGGGTGATCGGGTACAATCAAAATTGATTTGGGCTGCATGGGACAAGGTTTTTACATATTTGATATTACGACGAGTTCAAATTGTGAGGATTATCATACATAAATCTAATAGAGTTGAAGAGTTTGGGTTTCATGATTGAACCTTTTAACGGCCACAACGACTTCACTTTATGGCAGCAAAGGGTGAAGAATATTTTGACGCGTGAAGGACTGATCAAGGCTCTCAAGAAGAAGTTGGGAAAATCGAAAACGATGAAGGATGTAGAGTGGGAGGAGATGCGGGACTTGGCGAACAACACGATTCAGTTGTATCTCGGTAACAACACTCTTCGAAAAGTCATCAACGAAAGCGATCCGGCAGAACTCTGGACTAAGTTGGAGAACAGGTACAAGTCCAAGACATTGACGAATTGATTGTCTTTAAAGAAACAGTTATATGCGCTTCAGATGACAGAGGAAGTGAACTTTATGGAGTACTTGGACTAGTTCAATAGAATACTGACGAAATTGGATTCTATCGGTGCGAAGATCGAAGATGAGGATAAAGCAATTCTCCTGTTGGTTTTATTGCCTTAATCATATAAGTATATGAGGACTACACTGATATTTAGAAAAGAAACCCTTGGGTTAGATGAGGTTGTTGCTGCTATCATATTTTATGAGATGTTGAAGAAGAGGGAGAGTGACAGATCACAGGGAGAGGATATCATGGTTGCATCAGGTAGTGGGGAAGTCAGGGACAGGGCGACAGTGAAGCAAGATGGGTCCAAGAAGAAAGGTCGTTCAAAGTCGAGAGGTTACAAAGAAAAGTGCTACTATTGTGATAAGGAAGGTTATCGGAAGAGAAATTGTCTGAAGTACAAGGCAGATAAGAAAAAAGAACAATCATCAAAGACAACAGTTACGGAGGGCTCCGATTATGAAGAATCAGAGGTGTTAATAGTTACTTCAGGTATGAGCAAATCAAATTGGATATTAGATTCTGGATGTTCGTTCCACATGTGTACAGTCAGAGAGTATTTTGATATGTATCAGGCATGCGATGGGGGTATTGTCAGGATGGCTAATAATGTAGTGAGCAGAGTTGTCGGTGTAGGGATAGTGCAGTTTTGCAGGGTTGATGAGACTGTTTTGATCTTGACTAGGTTTAGACATGTGCCGAATCTAAGGAAAAATTTGATTTCTCTGGGGATGCTGAATTCGAGAGGTTGCGGGTTCTCATCTGGAGGTGGAGTTCTTTTGATTTTAAAGGAAAACATGGATGTACTGCAGGGACAGATGATTAACAACCTATATAGGCTCGTAAGGAATGTTGTGACAGGTGGAGCTACTGTCAAACATCAGATGGGTAGTATAGGTAGACGGCATACACAGAAAAAGTGTAAGAGTGATAAGGGTGAACAACAGTTACGAAAAAACACGCGAAATAGGCGTAGGGGTACACGGAAGTGATGAGATAGTACAAGTGCCCAGGTGAGCAACTCAGATTGTGTGTAGGATGCTGATAAGATATAAGAGCAACAGTTGTTGGATGTTCATAGGAAAACTCCGGGCAACGAGACTAATACGACAGATGTGACGGACAGGTGTACACCTTGAAAAAGCAAGTCTCACTTGCTCTTGATTTGGTTAGTGGCGGTGATATCTCTAGTTATGTGCACAAAGGGGGGGAGATGGGACCACGTTCTTCTACAAAGAAGTGATCTATGCGGGGCACCCGGGTTAGGGTGCGGGTAGCTCGGTGTAGAGGTGTGAGCCATGCTATTTGGGTGTAGCAGTTTGATGACGACAATGACAGCAGATTCGACACCGATGCTAGTTATCTTCTGGGTAGTTTGAAGAATTCTAGCCCAGGTGGAGATTGTTGGGCTATGGCTTGTATTCTATCGGACCCGTATTTTTTTGGGTCTATATGTAATTGAGTTGTGGTGGAATTAAAGGTTCACTAGAATTCTTTATGTATAGGATTTTCACGTGCGTGCCTATAAATAGGACACTAGTAGAACCATAAGAATTAGGTCGTGAGTCAGAAAATTAAGAGGTTAGTTGGTAGAGAGAAGAGAGACGAATTTTATACTATTTCACATACGACATAGTGAAATATATATATATTTTTCTCTCTCTCTCTCTCTCTCTTTCTCGTGGACGTAGGCCGGTGTGGGCCGAGCCACGTAAATTCTCGGTGTTATTATTTTTTGCTTCTTTGTGTGTGATTTTGCTTTCGTTCGTGTTCAGAAATTAGTGTTCAAATTTCAACAATCAGTTCGGTGCATCTAATTTTAGGCCTTAAATAGCCTCATTTTAACAATATGAAATATTTAATTTATTATTTTTAATATCTAAATTATTTATGTAAAAAATTAATTAATAGAATAATGTTGTTAAAAAATTATATTTTTTTATCAAGAAATAATTAATAGTTTCTAAATTTCACTACTATTTATTGATACAAATAGATTTGTTCAAATACTTAATAATATTTGGGATACTAATTAATTTATTTTTTTAAATAATTTGTACATTAAAAATAATAAAATAAATAACTTAAATTATTAAAGTATATTTATTTATAATTTAAAATTAATCTAACTAAGACTGGTTTAACTATTTTTTATCTTTAGTGAACTTTTTTTAGCATTCGTCCATATAAGTATACTTTTTAGGTTTCTCTCGTTGTGGAAATAAAAAAGTTAAAAAATTTTATCAAAATTTTAAAAAAATTTATATAAAATGAAAAAAGCCAATTTAAGTAAACTTTTTGATTTTTTACTTAGTTTTTTTTTATCTTTAGTGAATTATTTTTTAAAATTTGGCTTTAAGGGGGCAAACTTTTAGAATTCTTTCGTCACAAGTAATTAAAAAAATTAAAATTTTAAATTAAAATATAAATAAATTCGTAAAAAACAAAAAAAAATTTTAAAAAAAAACTACTAAGCTTTTTAATTCAAATATAGACTTTTCAGTCCAAACATAGGCCCTAAATAGGTGAAATTTTTTTATTGGATTATTTAACTTTGTAGAATTTTTATTTCTAGTGAATTTTTTTATTATTTAATTAAATTATTATACTTTTTAGACTGCTCTAATTAAGTTGAGTCAAATTTTTTTTATCAAAATATGAAAATATTTAAAAAATAAGAAGTAAGAATAAGCCAAAATAAATTAATAAATCAAATTTTATAATATTTAAACTAAAATAAATAAAAATAAATTTATAAATTAATAAACAACGATTGACCAAACAGAGCCATAATCTTAATCGAGCTTAGCTAGAACCGAAATTTACTAAAAAAATTGTCCCGACCGGCCGACCCCACGGCCACGGGTGCCGTGCAAATTCAAATTAAATGACGTTGATTGGGACCCACTTCGTTGGCCCTTCTCACGTCTGGTGGCTAATCTTTTCTTTCCAAACATCTCCCCAAAGGTTCCAAATGCCAAACCCGGACCCGGTTCACACCCACATGCTCTAATCGCAAAATTTTATTTAGGGCTCGTTTGGCTACTTAGATTTTTTTAGTTTTTTTGATTAAAAATATAAAAAAGTGAACATTATTTGTTTGGTAAAAAAACAAAAAAGTTAAAAAGTCATATCATAATATTAATTTTTAAAATATTATATTCAAGATTAATTACATTTAAAATATAATAAATTTTATTCATAATTTATTTGCTATTACTACTATCAATAACATATAATTGTTATTACTTTTAGCTGTATAAAAGAACAAAACTATTCAGTTTAAAAAAAAATAGAAAAAATTTATTTTTTATCAAAATAATTATTTTTAAAAAAAATTAACTTAAAAATTAATTTATTAAATAATTTATTTTAAATCACGTATATTTTGTTTTTATGTGATTAATAGTTAATGGACCTGAAAAAAATCAATACCAAGGTACTTTTGAACGTAGAACTTATAATTTTTATAAATATAAATATATATTATATAAATATTTATATTTTATATATCTATTATTTATCGTTTAATGAACATAGATTAACATTTTTCAATATATAATGTAATAATTTTATAAATTCAAAAATATACTAAAAAGTTACCTGGAAGTCAAAATAAATTCTTCAAATTTAACTGTGCATAGTGTATGTCCCACTTTTAGCAAATCTCGATCGTTTATTTTAAGTTTTAAATAAATTTTTTGAATGGCAATGAGCATCCATGCTCCTCTACATGTCATGCCATAACATGCAAATGCATGTATGCGCATATATATGTATATATTGATGACGTATATGCCTTCGTCGAAGAAAATGCCAACAACCGAAGTTAGGTAGCACAGTCAGAGCTGTCAGAACCACCAGAAGGTCAAATCCCACGACTCACCATGCACCCTTTCTCTGCTAGATTATGGGATTCTCTGTGAATACCAGGGTGGTATTTGACATTGTTATTATTAAAAGGATAAATACTGACATCTCTTATAATTTTTAATAAAAATAATTATTTTAAAATAATTTTTGATATTTATTAATTTTTTTTAAAATGTAATTTTTACATTAAATTAGTTTAATCGTTAAAATTTTTATTACTATTTAACAAAATTACTAAAGTCACCTCAAAGTCATTCCTAAAAATCACCACTGCCAGTGAAAGTAGTTTTGATAGAAAGATAAAATGAAGGAGGGAGGGCAGAGAACAGCGAGCAGAGAGAGACCAAAACTACTACCGCCACGACCAACGTCACCACCCCAAAACCACCACTGTCGTGGTAAACACTGTCACCTCTCCGAACATCACCGCCGACTGCTGTCGAGATCGTCAGTCTCTGCTATCTGTTTCTCTCTCTTCCTCCACCTCTTTATAATCTCTCTCTTTTTATAAATATGTGCGAGCACGCGCGCGCGCGCACACACATATATATATATACATTTCAAAATCACACGACAATATCGCTACCACTTATTGCCTACAGTGTTTATTACTCTTTTGATACCTTAACGCTACTAATGAACGGTTCCGATCGTTGGTATACTGTTTCGACAAACTTAAATCAAAAAATTATTGTTTAATAAATTTTATTAAAACTATTTTTTTAACTTATTTTGAATTTGTCAAAAATATGATCCGATCAGTTGAGTGTGTACCAATCGCTGATTAGATCAACCTTTTTTTTTTTATTTTGATCAATTTTAAGGGTAAATTATTTGATATCTAGATAGAAGTAAAGAAAAAAAAAGTAAAAAAAGAGGAAGAAACGTTTTGGAAAGTAATACTGGGTTTGTGTGTGTGTATATATATATATTACAGAGACTAGAGAGCAGATGGAGAGGGAGAGAGAGAGGAGGAGGAGAGAGAGAGAGAGATGGACGCCGCACGTCACTGTCGACGCCGACGTCGACGCCGCACGCCACCGTCGTCTCTGTCGTCTCCCTCTCTCTATCTCTTTCTCTCTCTCTTGGTTTCTCTTTCTCCCCATACCGTCACACGCCACCGTCGATCCCCATTGGTAGTTTTGGGTGACGGTGGTTTTCGGTGGGTGGCAGCGATTTTTGGGGTGGTTTTGAGTGGGAGTGGTTTTTGGGTGAGTGGCGGTGGTTTTTGGTGGGTGTTAGTGGTTTTGGAGTGATTTTGAATGGCGATTTTGGATGTAGTGGTTTTGGGGGTGATTTTAATGATTTTCGTTAGAAATTTTAATAGTTGAACTAATTTGATGCAAAAATTAAATCTGATTGGATGTTAGTGACATTTCAGAAATCATATAGGAGGTTTTTGTTTTTGTCAGAAACCAGAGGGGAGATCAGTGTAATTTACACTTATTGAAATTAATTGTTTATTTACTGTAATTTAAAATAAAAATTATTAATATTTGATAAAAATTATAATTTATAGTTAAAATAAAAAAATAGTTATAATTTATAGCAAAAGTTATAAATATTTAAAAAAATATAACTTATAGCTAAAATCAGAAACATGAAACTAAACGTTACTATGAGTAGTTTTGTTAAATACTCTCATTACGTGGTATTTTTAATAAATAAATATTTACAATTTACATAATATGAGTTATTTTTTGTCTTTTTTTCACTAAGTAAAAATAAATTATTATATATCTATTATAAATTTATTACTACTATATTAGATGAAAATAACATGGCATGAATTTACCCATGGCATGAATTTACCCATGGTACTCTCGAAGCACGTGATAATTACTCCCCTTCTCTTGCCTTTGGTTTTGTCCTTGAGCGAGCTCATGCTGACGCATCACACACCAAATTATAACTCCTTTCTCTTTAAAGGGAGCAATGATTGTAACAATTGAAACATACCACTAATTGAATAACTTTAATAAATAATTTAACTTAATTTAAAAAATTGAGCTCTAAGTAATTAGAAGTAGTTGAGAATTTTTTTCACTATCAAATTTAATTTTTATCTCATATTATTAATATTGAATAAAATATCATAATATTTTTTATTTAAATCCGTAACACTCTCGCTGCGTGACACATAATTTTTTTGTTAGAATATTAATAACAATTCATTAGCAGAGACAAAACATCTAATTAGAATATACAAAGTATACAATATTAGGACCTTTAATCTTTTACTCATATCGTCATGAAACTCGTTATAAGAAAATGATTGGCTCTAATACTATTTGTAACGATTAAAACAAACTATTAATTTACTAATTTGAATAAAAAACCTAACAATGTAGTTCAAAAAGTTAATAAGCTTAACTCATTGTAATAGTTCACAAGGTTTCTTATATATAAAATTTAATTTTACTCTTCCACCGATGCAGGATATTGTATTACGATGGTATTTGAGAATGTTACAACTAGTAACTTATATATTGTAGTTTGTGGTATAAATTGTAAATGCTTGGTAAAAATTATAACTTATAACTGAAATGAAAAAAAAAATCAAAAATTGTTGTAGAAGTTGTTGGTGTTTGAAATAAATTTCACTTATAATTAAAATTAATAACAGAATGTTAAAAAGAGAAGCAGAAAACTTTCTCAAACATCCTCTACAATGACTTGCTATATTTAGTGATAACATTTAAGATGACATTTTATATGTAATATTTATATCAATTTGTAAACTTATTATTTATTTTTAAATACTATACATAATATAAAATATTATGTAGTAATTAAATATGATTACAAAATATAGTTAGGATATAATTATTGTTTTAAAGTTAGGTTATCTCAATCGCAATCTTTGATTTTAAATTCTGAGGTGTCATGGCAAGTCCTTTTATAAGCCACCACCTTTAGCCACTAGGGCCACTAAGCCCCATGATCAATAATATTGGAATTGTACCACTTTAATTTGTATTGTTATATTCATGCTTAATTAATTTATCATATTCTTAATTATAAGGGTACATTTTATTGACCACCCCTAAGATTTCTGACAAAAATAAAAACTCTCCATGTAATTTCAAAAATTACACTAACATCCCATCAGTTTTGATTTTAATATCAAAGATACTCTAACCGTTATAATTTTCGTTTAATTTAACAAAAATCACAAAATCGCCCTCAAAATCGTCATCCCCGCCTAAAATCACCACCCCTAAACCACCCTCCAAAACCAAAACCCTCGGCCCCCCCACGCCCGGCGTCCTCACCCCCCGGTCG
>JAOTRH010219009.1:0-10599 GCA_034768845.1 Heliamphora exappendiculata
CTCAAAGTATTGTACATCATCTGAACACAATTAATCAATCACTTTGGGATTAAGAGTTCGTGCAATACATGATAATATGGGATGTGAATCAAATTCATATAGTCAGTATAAAATCGATCATCCCGTTGATCCAGCTCAATACACTCCAAGTGTACTAACACATCGAGCTCGAACATCGAATTTCCAAAATTTAAATTTGATTCGTTCGACCTAGCCAAGTCTAGCTACTATAACGATGTATTACAATCATACCAATGGAATGTCTGGGTCCATTGCGATTGTAAGCCTACCTGTATAATCTGTCAGAACATTTAGCCCGATCTTCCGTGCAGCACGCATCGATTCAAATACTTGACAGAATATTCAGACTACGCATCCATACATCACAAATATAAATATAAAATCATAAATGCAAAACCATCTCAAATGTTTCTTACTAATATGCCAGGGATCCAAAATAAAATACATAAAAAGCATGACTTTTCAGTATACATTTTCAACATGGATGCCCTTGGGATGGCGAATCTTTAGTGACTCATGTATACCTCTTTTGACATTAAGGTGTTGTGATTGCTTAGAAGTTCGTATTTGGTCTTTTAATATCTTTATCCCTTGTCTTTCTCTTTGCCCGCCAGTCTGCGGTGGGATCATATCCCTTTGTACAGGTTTGGTGCCTCGCGGGAGCGGGGTGTTACACAGGGTGTATAAACCAAATATGTGACACCGGGGATGCACCCAGGGTGTACAAGACAAAACATTTTTGAAAATGGCAACTAGGGACGCCCTAGATTTAGAACCAAGAAGAACAATCTCAACACAGCCCATCCCAACAACGGTTTGCACAGATGGACTCCAACATACCAAGATGCAAATGACAATGTTCATGATGTATGGTATGGATCTAAAATACAACCATCTATAGCATGGCATCAACTAGCATGGCAATATTCATGGTATAATGTGCAAAGTATAAGGTACAAGTATGTGAAGCACGAGCTACAATTCTCAAGATATGATTCAAACATGATAACATGAGTTCTAAATTATCATACATTCACTTAAAACATTAATCAACTAACTCAAATCAAACATCATACAAAAACTCGGGTCTCATAGTGAAGGGTACTCAAACAAACACTTAACAAATTTTAAGGCTAAAAGTCAAGTATTTAATTAAAAGGACCAACAAGGTTTTGGGGTATCTAGACTTGGAATCAAGCTATGATTTGTATACACCATTTAGATAAAAATATTTCGTACAACTCTCATGTTTAACACCAAGGTCAAAACCTAAGGTAAATGGGTGAACAATTCATCTTAAGCAAAAATGGTTCAGCACTTTTTTCAAAATTTTACCAAAATTATGCTTCTATTGGTCTCAATTTTCGGGTATCCTTTCAACTCCAAATGAGCCCATTTGCTAGTATGTTCTAGTTCAATAAGTACCCTACAAGTTTCATGTTTAGAGTTAAGGGTAGTTGTTTGAAACAAGTTAGACGTTTTGGCCATTTTAAAAAATAGGTTCTGTCAGCCACCAAAACTCAGCAGAGCCGGTTTTGGACAAAGGGTTTGAAACGGTTTTGGGGTATCATCCCGACGCTTTAAGGTTTAATTTTCGGTAACATGTACTTGAATATGTAAGCTACAATGTTCATATAGACCACATTGGGAATAGGTCATTAAAATAGACGTTTTGGGCTACACAAATATATGTGACAAAAGTGTTCTTTGAGGGTTGAAACTCATCAGAGACTTTCGAAGGGGTTTTGACCTAACAACACTCAATATCTTGTTCTCATTTTCGGTGGGTAGATAGATATACACGTTGTCTACAACTTTCATGTTTTGACCAGAGTTCAGTTCTCATTTTAAAATACGGTTTTCAAGTTGGTAGTGTTGACTGGTCAGAAAATAACACAATTTGGTAAAATTGCAATATCTTGAGTTTTAGTTATGCAAGTGAGTTGAAACCAACTTTGGATCTGGACATAAAAAACATGCTTAGATAATTTTTTTACATTGAGTTATGGTATTTCAAATCTCATGGTAGAAATATCAAAGTTCTCAAAAATTAAGCCTCTTAGGGTTCAAGTCTTCTACTTTTGTCATGTCAAGTTTTTATTCTATTTCTTTGCATGCTTGTATTTTAGACTTTAATATGAAGGCTCCAACAGACTTAGAGGTCATCAAACTCAAAGATAATAACAAAAAACAACATCTCATATCATCCATAAACATAACAGTCCCTATTTTGTTACTATGACACCTTTTCGGATTGATTTCGGTTCTCGATTTTTAGAGTGTTTAAAGGGTTGTGTTGGGAAATATTTCAAGGGATATTAGACACAAGGTTTATTGGTTTTACTTACTTATTTTGAGAGAACAAAGAAGGGTGGAGAGTTGATTTGGACATAGCGTTCGAAAATCTTCTCGGTTTCTTCTTTTTCTTTCCTTTTTCTTCCCTCAAACTACCTCATCACTCAAGATCAAGGGGTTCTGGTTTCTCCCCTCTATTTGGCCAAAAATATCATATAGAGAAGCGGGTATTTGGGTCTCATTATGTAGGCAAGGCTAGGGGACATGTGGGAGACAAAAAATACAAAAAAAGTCCTTTTTCTTCATTTTCATAAATGTGACTTGAGTTTGATTTGAGCTGATTTAAGTTTTTGTGGGCTAAATTCAGATATGGGGAAGCTAAATGTATCTAGGGTTCATTTTGGGGGACAAAAATATGATTCCCCATCAATCAAGGGATTTGTCTTGGTTTTCGTGCCCCTATTATACAAGAAAATGCATTAAAAGTTAATTTGATGTATCTTTGGGGTGTCTTTTTCTATTGAGACTTATTATTTTAATATGTTTATGAGAGATATAATAATTTCATGTATTATCAAAGTTTCCATAGCAATTGATTAAGTAGATATAGTCTTTTAAGTTAAATTAAGCGATTTTGGCAATATGTGACTTTTTGACTTATTTTGTTGTGTATGAACTTCAATAATAATTTATTTACTTTCTTTAACCTATAACACTATGTTATTATGTATCTTACTTGTTCAACAAGTATATGATCATCATAATGTTTAATTTAATACATTTTTCATCATTTAAAGCTAAAAAGAAATAAAAAGTCACTTTTTGGCACACTTCCCAAGGTGGTCAGCCACTAAGGGGTATTTTTGACATTTTTTATGTTATTTTGTCTTTAACTACTTAATTGTACTTAAACCATTAATTTAGGGTATCCATATGTCAAGATTTGGGATTTTAAGGTTATTTACTGTACTATGGGCAAAATGGTCAATTTACCCTATTTATGAGAATTTTTGATTTTTAACTTATTATTTCATGATATTTACTTCATTTAGAATGTTAGGAGACTCTCCGGGTGTTAAGGTTTTGTTGCCTGGGTTTTGGATCTTTTTGGAGTTTTCGGACCGAATAAAGGGTTTTCGATTCGAGTTAGGATTTTGAATCTCGCTCATACTCTATGGCCTTGTGGACTACCCATCCCTAATACTAGGGTCCGAGTAGGGTCGTTACAAACTACCTTCCTTGAATAAATTTTGTTCCCAAAATTTTGCCGCGTACTTCATTGTAAGGAAGGTTGAGGATGATTTACTAACATTGTGCCTTCTCGTTTCTCTAAAATTGTCTCCTATTTACTTGAGTCGTTCTTTATTGCGGGTGTGAATAAGGTTGAGTCTACATGTTCAGCACTTAGCATAAAAGTTGTTTTGTCCTACTTAACATCTTAAACTGATTACTACCAAACCTTCAAGGACCATGTCACATAACCAGCTAGTTCCAAAAAGTTTGTATCTCTGTCACGTGAGTTACCCTCTTGCCATTAACTGTTGCTTCTACTTCTGTTGGGTCCGCTTGAATTTCTTCTCCAGATATAAAATGACCTAAAAACATCACCCGGTCCAACTAAAACTCATTCTTACCATGTTTTATATACAACTTGTGCTTTCTCATGATCTACTAAAATCTTCAAATGTTCCATGTATTCCTCTTTACTTCGACAAGAAAACCGAATATCATTTATCAAGACAACTAATAATTTGTCTCGAAAACTTCTGAACACCCAATCTATCAGGTCCATAAATACAACAGGTACAATCGTTAACCCAAAAGGCATCACCACGAATTCATAATACTCGTAACGAGTCCTAAAGGCAGTCTTAGGTATATCTAACTCTCGCACTTTCAATTTGTAGTACCATAACCCCAGTCTATCATTGAGAATATGTTAGCTCCAAAATACAACTTATCTCAAGTACGACTTCCACAAGCGATCTTATGTCTCTAAACTAGCTCACCACTAAAATTGATTCAAACATTCTCCACTTTTGTCTAGAAAGACTGTCACTCTACCGAAAACTAGCTCATTATCATATTCAAACGTACATCGAAGGCTACTTCTCGACCGACTAACGACTACTCACTCGAAATCACATCACCACTTTGTGTGGAACTACTCTAACCTTACGACCATCAAGATTATTATCGCCACTTGGACCTAATGAGTCACTACGGCTAAACATACCACACACACTAAATGCTCCCCAGGTATATGCTTACTCATATGAATCTAATCACAACCTTGTCACATATTTCTTTCATGTACATATCATCCACCCTACAATCCTTTAACTAAATAGTATTAGGTCCTGTTTATAAAGTTTTTTTTTATCATCATCACTCAATTCCGTCACACATTTTATGCCATACGATCGAACCAAGAATGATTTTCATACTTTGATTATTTTATCATACCCACATTCTACCAAGACACCCGATTCACTCAAGGCCATTTTCAAAAATTACACGCATGAATTCGTATAAACTTACTTACAATTCTACTCTTCTCATCCAAATACTTATTCTTCCTACGTACTCACATTAGGTTGCCACGCAACTCCACCAGAAACAATAGAATTATATCACCCATCAACTTTTTCGTACATAGAGTTTATATGCTCCCACAAGAAAATTCCTTCTCTATACCAGCAACATCTACTCACCAATCTAAACAAACTTTCTCTAATGGGTCACATCACAAAAAGTTTTCGAAAGCCACTTTCTTGCGACTCACATCGATACCTTAACGGAAATTGAATACCACTCCAAAAGAGTTACACAGTCTAGACGCCAAACAAATACAAACCGATACTTAAGAACCTACCACGTGAACAGCTCGGTCTGTCTAAAATGCGCACTTCACCCCTCAAACAATCTTAGCGTTAGTGGGACTCACTATTTCCACAAACTCCTAGGCACCCAATCCTTGAATTGCTTAACTAAAGAGTTACTGGTCTTTGAGGTGATCTTGATAATCCTGATGACGAAGTCAGTAATCATATGCTTCCACCTTCTCGCTAGTCTTTTTGAAGGCTACTCCGTTCGTCTTGGCCTTTACCGTATGTTCTTGATGCATTAGAACATTGGGTTTAAATGTCTCTCCAATAACTAGATCGTTTTCTCAGGCGGTTGGTCATTCTAGAGTAAAACAAACATGATAAAAGATATGGTTGTGGTAATTACCTAGTTATGTGATCCATTGTGACTTAGTGGTTAATTCTTCATCAGGCTTCAAATGTTCTTTATTGTGATTAAGATTCTTCGTTCTTCGGTAGTGATGGCAAAAATTCAGACTCTAACACTTCGATGGGAAGACCGGTGTGAATATTGATGTATATAAATGTACCTCCTTTGCTAGCGTACTAAGGTTATCATGAGCTCGAGGCAATTTCTCATTTTTCACTTTCTGACGACCGGTATGAATCTTTTGCTTCTTGATTTATCGGATGGGTGGGTCAGCTATTAACTGGTTTGGGGAAGTTTAAATTTTCATATGGTGGTGTCACGAATCCCTTGGTGTGAAGCTGTCGTTTCTAACTTTGGATTGCTGATGGAATAGTTCTATTTGTTGGGACCTTTGAAAAGATATAGTTAGTTGTTACTGACAATCGTTGTTACTCAGTTCTATGGGGCAAGGTTTTGAAGGTCGACAATTAAAAGCATGTGCGGGTTTAGAACGTCTTAAGGTGGAACCCAGATGGTTCAAAGATAGGTTGGATGAGGTTAAATGGTCACTGTTAAGGCATTTACCGTTGATATAAATTGAGTGATCATTTGGGGTTTAAATGTAGGTGAAACAAGACGAGGACAGTGAACAACACTTTAAACAAGTGTCCTCAAAATTAATCTAGTATAATTTAGATTATGATAAAAGAGATGTTTAAGCAAAATGGGCAGCCAAACTAGATATTTACCTTGAAGTTACGTTGGCCTAACGTACTTCAATTCAAGTATCCAAGTCTACTTCCCTGGTAAAAATTTCAAAAGTGTACAAAGAATTTCACAACATCACTACAACAAATTGTGATTTCGGAATCGAAAGAAATGAACGATGGCAGAAAATTTTATCAATGTCAAATGTTTGGAATGGGTACTTAACAAAGATTTGATGTCGAGTTCTATAAGAGAAGAGTTAGTTCAAGGATGATGACTTGAATCGGAGGAGAATCAAATGCGAACACCATTCATTATCGAGGCATGAAAACTTGAGGACAATGGTATTTTCTAGGAATGAATTTCTAGCAAGGTTATCAACAAGACTTGGGTGCATAAGAGGTACTAACGAATGACACTTGACGGTACCGCTGAGGACTGACGATATAAGAAGGAAGGACATGCGAAAGAAATTCAAAAAGTTAACACCAAGGCTTGGGATAAATGAGAGAAGGACTTATTAGGATGAAGTCGCGGGGTTTTAACGGTGGCTTTCATAAAACTTAGGCTAGCCCGGGTGTTTCATTATCAAGAGGTTCGTTAGCTTGTCGGTGGTTTAGTTATCTATCAGTCTTCCTAGGAAATTGTTGAGATTTTGGGGTTTGTATCAATTCTTGATTGTTTTCATGATTTCGAATCTTGTGGAACTTAATTTGGGATTATGAGATAGCCTATGAAGAATTCAACAACAAACATTTGCATTTCATTCTAATCACATAATAGGTTTATCGGTATTCAAAAGATCACAGAGCACGCGTACAACATCCAGTATAGGAAGAGATACAACGCCCAACGCACTAAAGCCTAGGCGAACTGATGCAGATAGAAGTAGCGAATAACTGAGTCACGCTCCCACGTTGCCTCATAGATATCGTAGTAGCGCCACTACACTTCCAGGTGCCAAAATCCCTCTGGTCCCAGGCGAGCTCTGTTGATTACGGCTATTGGTACCTTTAGGTACGTTTTTGGATTGTTAAAGTCTATTTCCTGGTCGCACGAGTTGATAATTCCTCTCTTATCTCTTGGTTTCTGTGTTTGCATCCACCTTGCCTCTATCCTGTCCTCTAATAGCTCTTTGAATCCCAATGGTACCTTCAGACGATAGATGATCTCGTCACATCTCTCTAACACTCTTAGTGGACCCATGTATCTCGGGAAAGACTGACTTTTTTCCCTTCCACGTCCTTTCTTGAAAAACTCTTGCATATACCCGTTCTCCAATACGATAGTCCTTGCGGTACTCTTGGCGGCTCCAGTAGATCACTACGTCTGTTGCTTCATCATCGTCTGTCTCCGGTGGCGATGCCTCTAATGGATCATAAAAGAAAGCTATGGCTCGCTCCTCATTTTCGTTATCATCATTCTCAGGTTCTTCCTCATCCTCCACCTTAACATTAGCCTCGTTTTAAGCCTCATCTGGTTCTTCATTTGCCCCTACTTCCCCGGCCTCTTCATGAACTGGCCACTCATCTAGGAACATCCATGCCAACGAAAATACGTCTATCGGGTCTTGTTCTTCAACGGGTTCTTCCTTGGGGTCTGAGTTTTCTGGTTCAGGTGATGCCCATGGTTCTCCAGCCGACTTGGCGTCGGACGCCATCCTAAAATGAGAGACGATTATGAGGAGAAACTTAAGGTATGGATTTTATGTTTTGAGAATTATAAGTGATAATTTAATAATATAGACACTCTACAGAGCTTCTACGCTACAAAACTCATAGTCTCCCACAACCCATGGCCTAAAGGTTCACTAAACCTAGGTTCTAATACCAACTGTGACGACTTGTCCTTCTGGCACGTCGGGACATACATAAATATAAATATAGGAATATACTAGCCATACATTCATATTTATATATGATAGTTATTACGTCATAAACGAGTTCTAAACCGTTTAAAATTACATAAGTATTATAGTTTTGCCAAAAAATTTCAAAAATTACACTAAGCACAAGAAAAACTGAATATAAGAACAAAAATTGAGATCTCGACTCTTCAGAATGCATCCACGGGATCCAAGTGCTCTTGGAACTCACCATGTTCTTCAAACTCTTCTTCTCCCTCTGGGTTGAACTCCTCTAGGAACTCCTCCTCACCTGTGGCACGAATGCCATGAGCCAAGGCCCAGAAGCAAAACACTCTAACCTTCTAACTAATCTCACGGCACAAAATTCACCACGACGCATATCGTATAACACCGAGTATAGTTTATAGTCAAGGAGATAGACAAATTTATGGCAGAATAGCAGATAAGTCAATAAACATGTGCGTATAAAATGCAGATGCCCAACCCAATATGCACCCAGATTATAATAGGGATTCCACACCGAAATCATCAGAGTAGACTTGATGGGACTTTGATCACTAAACCTATCCTTGCCTTGTTGCGAATAGTAAATGCGTCACCGGGCGTCTTTCCATAACTGTTTTACTCAATGGTAACGGCGTGGGGGTGGGCCTACCAATTTCAGCCACCCTTATCTAGGCCAACAATTCCCACCTTAAGAACCAGGATGCTCATTTAGCATCAACCCAAAGTCTAAATCATCAAAACCAGAATTGTCATGCCCTAAACATCCGGATCATGCGAAAGCCCAACAAAACACCCATTTAAGAAAATAGGTTTCATAGTTGATAATTAAAATATATCACATTCGGATAAAAGTCCCCACAGTTCAACTCTCTTAAACTATAAAACATACATCTCATACATGGATAAACATATTGCCAAAAGGCGTACAAAACCAGCCTCAACAGGCGTCACATGTGTAAGTACACGTCTCAAAGAGGGAAAACTACAGCAAGTCTTCCATCACCTATGTAACTAGGTCAACTCATCATGCTCACCTGAAAATTTTTTACAACAAAATCGCACACCGTGAGTCGAAACTCAATAGAACATAGACAATAAAACTGTAAAGCAGGCTATGTAATTATACACACACGGGCTCAACCACTGGAGCTAAAAAGGGTTTCCTTTCGAAATCACAAGTTTTCCATCAGACTATCACAAGTCTCAAAAAGGTTTTATCTCATAAAATCCCACATTTTCCATGTAGTCCTATGTACCGACTCTGCCACATCGACAAAGGAAACAACTATAGACTCTCGTCCATTATCTTCGACTCGTAGGTTTAGTAATGACAAGTTCTATGCGGAGTTACAACAATAACGCCATTAACGGAGGCAACCGAATTAGTTTATGGGGTCACACCTGAGGGCACTAAGCACCCACACAACCACTTAGTTTACGGGATCACACCCGAGGGCACTAAGCACCCACCAACCTCATTTACGGGGATTAACCCGAAGGCACGTAGGGACCTACTCTGCGCACGTTTTTGGGCTTACATCGAGGAGCAATGGAAGCCTAACTCAACACACACACTGTCATGGTACATTTATGGAGAACATTTTAAAACCCACCGTAGCTCAACTACGAAAACTCAAAAAAATGATTTATACACCACATGTATAAAAAGAGATCCAATTCATCAAAATAGAGATCTAGAACCATTTTTAACAAAACGTTTAAAAGGTGAGACTCAACCCCGTGGGTTAGCTCCAAACTTCGAAAAATACATTTTTTACCTTTTTCACAAAATACCTCGTTTTTAAACCTCTTTTGAAAACTTCGGATACCATGTACCCGAAACATGCATATAACCGAGAAAAGGTGTAAAAACCCCACTTTTAACCAAAAACTATGGTTTAAAACATGTAAACAACATTTCGTGTATTTTTACCAGGTGAAAGAAAGTGTAACTGCATATAAGACCCTCATAACAGTAGTAGGTCTAGAATCCTACCTCGGAGTGTCAAGAACTCGACGTCTCAAAACTGAACGGTGTCAAAACGAGAATTCGACAGGATGGATGTGGAGCCCTCGGCCCCGATAGCAAGGATCCATGAAGGGATCAACAACAAAGCAAGCCCCATGCCCTCAAATCTAGAGAGAAGGAGGAGAAAAAGGGGTTTCTTAGGTATGAAGAAAGGTTTTTATCTCAAAACACCGCCACTGAAGCTTTTATAGAAAACCAAAAATAGCACTGTTCAGCCGACTGAACTAGTGAGTTCAGTTGACCGAACTCTAGATCCATGGTTCAGTCGACCGAACTCCACAGCAATGGCGTACTGGAATTTGCTATTGTGTTTCAAGCCAAAAACCAACGTAACCCACCTTAGCAAGGTCTGGGAAAGCATAAAACACATTTACACGTGTTTTTCTACAACTTTAAAGTATAAATCATG
This sequence comes from Heliamphora exappendiculata, assembly GCA_034768845.1. Classification (NCBI taxonomy): domain Eukaryota; kingdom Viridiplantae; phylum Streptophyta; class Magnoliopsida; order Ericales; family Sarraceniaceae; genus Heliamphora; species Heliamphora exappendiculata. The sequence goes on from JAOTRH010219009.1 coordinate 10,552, forward strand.
CATCGATGCTATCATATACTGGAATAAAAGCGTCACGTATATAAACAA
>JAOTRH010219020.1:0-36305 GCA_034768845.1 Heliamphora exappendiculata
AAATATAAATATGAAACCATAAATGCAAAACCATCTCAAATGTTTCTTATTAATATGCCAGGGATCCAGAATAAAATGCATAAAAGCATGACTTTTCAGTATACATTCTCAACAATGTCAAACTAGCTGTTTCAGCAAAAAATTCAAAATTATGCTTATTTAGTCGACTTGAGCTTCAACTCAGTCGACTGGACCCGGTCCAGTCGACTGGACTTCTTGGTCAGTCGACTGGAATGCTTTAAATCCAGTTTCTCATTTTGGGAAATCGGTTTCAGTTGCCTGAACCATACCTTAGTCGACTAAATATTTTTAAAAGTCCAGAACTTTTGATTTTCAAAAGGTTTTGATCACTTCTTGTTTTAAAAAACATTTTTAGGATTCCTATGAACTTCAAGAGATATAATCATGAGTTTTGTGATTTTACATAGATCCTAATATTGATACAAATGAAATATAAAAACTGTCTTCAATCCTTCATTTTTCTTTATTCCAAAAACATTATAACCAAAGAGTATGATTTGAAATATTTCTTCATGGCTTCCACTTTGTATCTTTGATTGTGTTAAATATATATTTCCTGTAAACAAACTCAATTTGCACAATTAGATACTTAGGTTTTTTATCATTAAAATGGTCATAGAAGCCTTGTTAGGCCAATAATATGAAGTGCGTTCTTTGGTATTCCAGGTGAATTAAGTGAGCTTTTCTCTGGAGTCGGGTGTTTATGTTGTTGCTCGTGGATGGGCATTGTGTCAACTTTGTGATGGTGTCGTTCGCATCAGCAGGGTAGAGATGTGGTATCAAAGTGGGTGGTCATCAGGTGATCGTCAAAACTTGAGTAAGGTTTGTGCGTCGAGCATGTGAATTCGTGTGACTAACATCGGGGTTCGTCGTGTGTTTGGACTCACAGAGATAGTCCTTGGTGTTCATTCTGAGGTGCGAATGGGCCATTATGTGGAAGTGAGAACAGGGTGACAGTCTCTATGTCCTGAAGTAGAGAGTGTTTGGGACCAGGTTCCATGGTGGATTTGTCTCGTGTTATGCGTTTGTCGCTGGAGTGGATTATGTTTTGTCACGCCCCAAACTCTGGGTCACGTGAAACACCTACAAACAACTAAACATAACACCCAACCCGAGAATACCTCTCAATATAAAACATACATGCATTGTAAATAACCGCCAAAAGGCCGCATTACACGATTCTAACACTGGAAAACATGTTACAACATACATGTTCAAAACTAGAAAAAATGGAAGACTGCAGCTCTTCCACCTCTCCAGCAACCCCGGATCAACCTGCGCGACCGATACCTGAAAAATATTTTAAATCTCACATCGTGAGCTAAAGCTCAGCAGATACTAGACAACACATGCAATATAAGCTAAATATGCTAGAAAAATGAGGAGCAATTTTTATACTCTCTTTCAAGCCTTTAAAACGAGTTTTCACATACAACGGGAAAGCGAGAATACAAACCACCATTTGACTCACTCACAGGAGCCTTGAAAACAGTTTGAAAATGATTTTTAGATCGCGATTCACACGACTCTTAAAAATAATTTGAAATTGGTTGTGTCCGTCCCACAATGCATGTCATGCAATCCATGTAACTTCTCGGACTAAACCCGAGGGATCGCTGGCCTTCTAATGCATTTTTCTCAGTCTCACGTCGAGGGACCGTAGCCCCACCAAATACCACTTCTCGGCCTCACGCCGAGGGACCGTAGCCCCAACCTTCTTCTCGGCCTCTCACCAAGGGACCGGGGCCCCAACGTTAGCTGCTCGGCCTCTCGCCAAGGGACCATATCCCCAACCCAATATATCTTCTCGGCCTCACGCCGAGGGGCCGTAGGACCATCGAAGACTCCGTCAGCCAGAGCTAACATTCACAGAACCACATGTTCACCTATCCCATTCCATACACCTATGAATAACCTAACATGGATTTAAATGCATGAAACCAAAAACTATCACTACGTTTTACAACCCACGTCATATACTACACACGCGACTCACACAACACTTGCAACTCAAGCAACATGCATCACATGCATATGTTCCTCATAATCCACACATACATACCTATAAAACTCTGCTTTTTAAAGCATAAACCACGTTACATGTAACGATACCACAACCATGTAATCCACTTACATAATTTGTACATAAATTAACAGTTATAAATGCACATAACCATGTATACCAATACATCATGACGCCACCCGCCATATAACCCAACAACACATCACATGCCACACACCCATCCTCCGTCACCAGAACGACCCGTCCACACACCAGGACAACTAACATCTAACCCGGAGGCTAACACCTAAACCTCCCACAGAATGGTTCTCACCAAAACCCACCTTTAAACCGAACCACGGACCCAAACGTCCCGCACGTAACTAGAACGCACATAACCATGCCACAACACTCAAAACAAACCATGCACGCCACACCCGAGGACGGCACCACAAAACACCCGACGCCACGACACGACCCCCGAAACCACAACATGACCAACTAAAGCACAAAAGGATCCAACGATATTTCAGTCGATTAATCCCATAATCAATTAACTGATTACCATTGAATACTAATTGCAAACCAAAACCCAACCACAATACACCCACATAAAACTGCCCAGGTCCAGTCGACTGGACCCCCTCTCCAGGTGACCCAAAAAAGACACTGGAATTTCACCAAAAACGCCTCAAAACACTATCCAGTTTACTGTCCCACACGGTACAGTCGACCGAACCCAAGAACCCAGGCTCCAGTCGACTGGGCTGAGGTAGAAACAGGTTCTGTGCTATGGGTTTGGCTCTCTAAACCTCGAATTAACGCCTCCAAACACCCATCCAACACCCTCGGACATCCACACGCCCAAGCCTAACACCAAAACCACAAAAGAAACATTTGACACCCGATTCTATCCACCAAAATTGCCAAACAATGGTTTTTAGCCCAAAAATCCAACTTAAAACAAAATCAGATCTACAGCAATCTAACTGTTAAAAACACACACGATTATATGTAACACCCTTATAAGACATGAGAGTCTAGAATCCTACCTCGGTGAGTTAAAAACTCGATGCCTCGAACCACATGCAAAATCGAGCTACGCCAGAATGAAATTTCGTCTAGATGAACGCATAACCCACCGTGCCAATAACAAGGATTCGCTATTGGATAATTGAAAATCGAGCCTCGGGCCCCCGAGAAGTTAGGGAGAAAGCATAGAGAAAATGAAGGAAACTTAGTGGAGAAGTTTTGAAAATATCTTTTGAAAATATCTAACTCTAAATATTTATAAGCCTACAAAATATTTTTCTTTTTTTTGAAATTTTAAAATTCGCACCGCAATGCCCGACGGCCCCGGGAACCTGCCCCGCATACATATCTAACCCCGATCATGCATCAAAACGCATATAAACATGCAAAATCAAAAATGATAAACACGTGTCGAAAAATGTCAAAAAAAAAAACGGGTCAAGATCTCATAACTCTACCCTCTTTAAAGGAATTTTATTCTCGAAATTCGACTCAAGGTCAAAAGAAATAACCACGTCAATCATAATCGACACGGGCATACGAGATGGTCTGCTAAACCATTCCTAGAATATAGTCAAACAAGGTCAGGCATCCTAAACAATGGCCAACTATCTCAAAGATTCGGGATCTACACTCACCTAAACCTCACATCATCACCAGTCACTACCTCAACACGACACATCACCAACAGAATCCATCACTAACACCCAAACAGATGCAAGAAAGGAACTGGTCCAAAACCTGCATACTCAGAAAGTACCTCTGCTCACTGAAGACAAATTAGTATCATTTGGCACAACTGGCACCCTAGAAGAACTGGGAGCGTTAAGAACATACACTCGGCCCTGTGTCAATCTGGGCTGCCCATCTGGAATCTGAGCTAAAGTACCCTCACCTGTAATCCAAGATGTTTGTACCAAAGGATGCTACTGCTGATCCTGCACCAACGAACCAAATAGCATGCTCATCGTACTGGACATATTGCCTCACTGAGGACAGTTCCTACGAATGTGTCCTAGATGACGACACCCAAAATAAACCGACGGTCCTCTCCCCTGTGACTGCTGCCTTAGCTGCGGGCACTATAGCAAACGATGCCCCAGCTGTTCACACCGATAACATCTAACTTCCCCCTGCAGCTGAACTGGTACTAAACCTCGAAACTGCTTCCTTTGCGGGCACCCCGACATACGATGCCCTAGCTATTTGCACCGATAGTACATCAACTCCCTTTTCTCTAGCCTCCCAGATGAAGCCACCACTGGTACTGGTACAGGAAACTACTACTGATGCGCTCCCATAAAATGAGAACTCAGACCAAACAACCTTTGGTGTTTGTCCCCATACCCCTGAAATTGAGCACCTCCATCCTCCCCTAGCAACCTTGACTAGTTGGCCGATGGAACCCACCATTGCACGCAGCAACTCTATGGCCTCACACGGTCCTTGGGGAGCATTTGCATCCCCAACATCAGGGATAGGAACATCCCCTTGGCCAACACCACAGCTACGGCCTCAACCACGGCCTCGCCCTCGTCTCACAAACATCACGTCTATATGAAAAAGACAGAACATGAGATGCAGCACATACCATAAACCATATAAGCATGCTAACACATAACCACATAGGTTCATGCTAAACAAAACCCCACATACCGAGGAGAACCAACAATAATGACACGTCAATTTGGATAACCTACTCAGATTTCCTGTTAGAAATCACGTCAGCTAAATGCGTTTCTAACTTGGCTCCCAAGTTTGTTAACCCAAGCGCTCAAAGGCAAGACTATCACTTCTAAGATTCAACCCCCATGCTCACATATACACATCATTCACATATCTAACATGCTGACACGTTCATGTTATTAAGTCGTCTAAACACATACAATCAAGCATACGCAATCAACCTCACATGGGAAACACCCTATTTCGACGGCTCTTATGTATTCGACCCCAGAGCGCTGATACCAATCTGTCACGCCCCAAACTTCAGGTCATGTGAAACACCCACAAACAACCAAACATAACACCCAACCCGAGAATACACTCTCAATATAAAACATACATGCATTGTATATAACCGCCAAAAGGCTATATTACACAATTCTAATACCAAAAAATATGTTACAACATACATGTTCAAAACTAGCCAAAAGGAAAGACTACAGCTCTTCCACCTCTCTAGCAACCTCGGATCAACCTGCGTGATCGGTACCTGAAAAATATTTTAAATCCCACATCGTGAGCCAAAGCTTAGCAGATACTAGACAACACATGCAATATAAGCTAAATATGCTAGAAAAACGAGGTGTAATTTTTAGACTCTCTTTTAAGCCTTTAAAATCAGTTTTCACATGCAACGAGAAGCGAGGATACAAACCATCATTTGACTCACTCACAGGAGCCTTGAAAACAGTTTGAAAACAATTTTTAGATCGCGATTCACATGACTCTTAAAAATAATTTGAAATTAGTTGTATCCATCCCATAATACAGTTCATGCAATCCATGTAACTTTTTGGACTAAACCCGAGGGATCGTGGCCCCGCCAATGCATTCTTCTCGGCCTCACACTGAGGGACTGCAGCCCCACTGAATACCTCTTCTCGGCCTCACATCGAGGGACCGTAGCCCTAACGCTTCTTCTTGGCCTCTCACCGAGGGATCGTGGCCCCAACGTAATCTGCTTGGCCTCTCGTCGAGGGACCGTGGCCCCAACGTAATCTGCTCGGCCTCTCGCCGAGGGACCGTAGCCCTAACCGAATATATCTTCTCGGCCTCACGCTGAGGGGCCGTAGCCCCACCAAAAACTCCACCAGCCAGAGCTAACATTCACAGAACCACATGTTCACCTATCCCAATCCATACACCTATGCATAACCTAACCAGGATTTAAATGCATGAAACCATGTACTATCACTACGTTTCACAAACCACGTCACATGCAACACACGCGACTCACACAACACTTACAACTCATGCAACATGCATCACATGCATATGTTCCTCATAATTCACACATACATCCCTATAAAACTCTGCGTTTTACAGCATAAACCACGTTACACGTAACGATACCACAACCATGTAATCCACTTACATAATCCGTACATAAATTAACAGTTATAAATGTACATAACCACGTACAACAATACATCATGACTCCACCCTCCATATAGCCCAACAAGACATCACATGCCACACACCCATCATCTGTCACCCGAACGACCCGTCCACACACCGGGACCCGTTCACACACCGGGACAACTAACATCTAACCCGGAGGCTAACACCTAAACCTCCCACAGAACGGTTCTCACCAAAACCCACCTTTAAACTGAACCACGGACCCAAACATCCCGCACGTAACCAGCACGCACACAACCGTGCCACAACACTCAAAACTAACCGTGCACGTCACACCCGAGGACAGGACCTCAAAAACACCCGAGGACACGATATGAGCCCCGAAACCACAACACGACCAACTGAAGCCCAAAAAGATCCAACGATATTTTAGTCGATTAATCCCATAATCAATTAACTGAATACCATTGAACACTAATTGGAAACTAAAATCCAACCACAAAACACCCACACAAAACTGCCTAGGTCCTGTCAACTGGACCCCTCTCCAGATGACCCAAACAACACACTGGAAACTCACTAAAAATGCCTCAAAACACTATCCAGTCAACTGACCCCCATGGTCTAGTCAACCGAACACAAGAACCCAGGCCCCAGTCGAATGACCCCACGGTTCAGTCGACTGGGCTGAGGCAGAAACAGGTTTGGCTCTCCAAACCTCGAATCAACGCCTCCAAACACCCATCCAACATCCTCGAACATCCACACGCCCAAGCCTAACACCAAAACCACGAAAGAAACATTCGACACCTGATTCCATCAGCCGAAATCGCTGAAAAACGATTTTTAGCCCAAAAATCCAACTTGAAATAAAATTAGATCTAGAGCAATCTAACCGTTAAAAACACACACGATTACACGTAACACCCTTATAAGATATGAGAGTCTAGGATCTTACCTTGGCGAGTTAAAAACTCAATGCCTCGAACCACATGCAGAATCTTACTTTGTCAGAATAAAATTCTGTCCAGATGAACGCATAGCCCACCGTGCCAATAGTAAGGATCCGCTGTTGGATCATTAAAAGCCAAGCCCCAGGCCCCCGAGAAGTTAGAGAGAAGACAGAGAGAAAATGGAGAAAACATAGTGGTGAAGCTTTGAAAATATTTTTTGAAAATATCTAATTCTAGATATTTATAGGCCTATAAAATATATTTTTTTAAATTTTTAAAATTTGCACCGTAACACCCCACGACCCTGGGAACCTGCCCCGCATGCATATCTAACCCCGATCATGCATCAAAACGCATATAAACATGAAAAACCGAAATGGTGAACACGCGTCGAAATATGCCAAAAAAGAAAATGGGTTAGGGTCTCACATGTTCGCTGAGAGTTATGTTTCAAGGTTTTAGCAGTGTGAGTTAGAGTTTGATCTTATGTTTTATAGATGATAGTAGCGTCAGCGAGACTTTGCACGCACGGGCATTCTATATGGAGGTCTAATCTTTAAAGACACGCTTATGTTGTATGACGACAGTTTTGGGGTTTTAGTTGCTGGGGCTTTTTTACTATTGTGCGGTGTTGCTGGGTTTGCATCAGAGATTGTAGATGGTTGATGGGCTGGTGTTTGGCTTGAGATTCAATGTTAAATTTTGGGGGAAAAATTCCTTTAAGAGGAGGAGAGTTGTGAGACTTTGACCCATTTTATTTTAAAATGATTTAAGTGTTGATGAAGTTGGAGTTAACACATGATCTTGGTGATATTTTAGGTGAATATTTGGGCATGTGCATGGTTCTGTGGAGCTTTTCCATCGACGCTAGGGTTTCTCAACATTCAGTCAATTGAGGTGGGCAATTCAGTCGACTGAACTGGGTCAATGGGAGTTTTGAGATTCCAGTAGCCTTTTCAGTCGACTAAAGTGGGTGGTTCAGTCGATTGACTTCTTGTGTTTGGGCAGGGCCTATAAATATTAGCTTGATGCTAGATATTTTGAGACTTTGTTTCTTCTTGACTAAGTTTCTTCCTTTTACACATAAAACCTCCACCTTCTCTCTAGTTTTTCAGTAGGCTCGGGCTTAGTTTTTGGTGATTGAATAGCAGATTCTTACTATCCGTGCCGGAAGCTTCGTGTTTATCTGGACGAAATCTCATTTTGACGACGCTCGTTTACCATTAGAGTTTAAAACATCGAGTTTTTAACTCGCCGAGGCAAGATCCTAGAATATCTTGTCTTTAAAGGGTGCCACATGCAATTATATGCTTTTTAACCATTTAAAAATTCTATAAATGTTGGATTTTGTGTGTAAACCATGTTTGTTTGATCAAAAAGAATGTTTTTCATATATTTTGATTTATTACTTGTTGGTAGACGTGTGGATGTCCGTGGTTTCAAAAAGGTGGTTTGAAAACGAAAAAATTTATGTAAAGTGCTGAAATCTATGTTTTGGAGGTTTGGAGATAACCATTGGGGTTGAGTATTAGTTTTTAAACATTTTGGAAGAAACGGTAGAAACATTTTAAAAATATTGTTTGGTCTCCATGGTTAATGGATGACGTGCCGGATAACCGTTGGATGTTTAGTATATGATGAATGTATGGTTTTAAACATTTTGTAGTCGAGCTATGTGTTTCTTTTTAATGATCCGATAGATGTGCCGTGACAGTGTGTGTGTATTTGGGTCGCCATTGCTCCTCGCTAAAAGTCCAAAAACTTTGTGCAAATAGGTGGTTCGCTCTTTCGGGTTAATCACCGTAAATGAAGTGGCTATTCTAATGGGAGGCGTGCGTTGTCATGACTCCGTATAGAACTTGTCATTACTTAGTATGTTTTTGTATTGCTTGGGTCTGGGGTAATGTGCAAGAGTTTATAGTTATTACCTTTGTCCAAGATGTGACAGAGTCGGTACATAGTGATCATTACCGGTTGTGTGAACTATGTGAAAAATAACGTTTTGTTACTATTTTTCTTTAACGGTTGAACGTTATTTATATTGTATGAAATGCGTGATTTTAAGGTTGGAAAACCGTTTTAATACTCGTATGGTTGAGTCAATTTTATGCTATGTGATAGTATATCCTGCTTTATTGCATTATAGTTTGTTTCTATTGAGCCTTAGCTCACATTGTGGGATTTAAAAATGTTTTTCAGGTGCATATGATCTCACAGGTTGGTCTGGAGGAGCCGGATGGGGCAGAAGGTCTTTTAGTCTTCCTTCTGTTTCTTTTTGGATCATGTAATGTTTTACATGTTTGTGGTGTTGGAACCATGTGTTGAAAGCCTTGTGGCAGATATATCTAATGCATGTATGTCATTTGAGAGTGAGACTTCGGGTTTGGTGTTGGTTTTCGCTTGTATGGCTTTTTCCTTTCTAAAAAAAAAGGTCATGCCTCGAGGGAGGATTTTGAGTTATGTTCTGGTGGGCTTTTCATTTAAATAAACCATCGGTAATACGTTTCACAAAGGTTTTAGTCTTGTTTTGGCGCTATGGTTTTTGACCCATTTATGTTTGGGCAATTTTGGTGGTTCGTAGTATCCCAAAATAATTGTTCATGGGCATTTTGCGTGACCTAGAGTTTTGGGTTTGACAACGCATACCATTAACACATTCAGATGGAATAACAAGTAAGCATTAGTATTGCCATTCAAATGTACGTTTCGTCATTTGATAACAGATCATACATTACAAAATATAAAACACTAGCAATGAATGCCAACATAAGTACAACTTTAAGTGCAAGCATTTCCATTGAATATCATAAACGTCATCTATTACTTGTTAATGAGAGGAAAGAAAGACATAACAAAAGACATCCACCACAATTAAAGAGATAGTTATAAAAGCTGTAACTGCTGCCCTTGAGAGACCTGTAATGCTAGCACTTGGTCCAGGATGTCCCTCATTTGACCTTGTTCACTTCGAATCTCAACTAGTTGCGAGGCAATGTCAACAGGTGCTGTTGGACCTCGTTTTCGAGATGATTCATCCCCCTCAGAGGGCTGCATCAAAGAATCTTCCCCTAGATGAGGAGTGTCTCTCGACCCCGCCACCTGTTTACCCCTAAAACCCCATCGTGAAATATGGGATGAGCTAAGAGTGATCGTATGAATACCCAAGGGTCACTTAACTTGGGTTCGAAGATCAGTAGGGAGCTCGTGGACATTATTTGAATGAAAAAGAATGGTGAGAAAAAGTCTGTAAGGTAGAGCTTTGTCACGGCTGGTTTAGGCTTTAGACGGATCAAATTTAAGAAAATTCTCAATGAAAATTTGACATATATCAACTTTATGGCCAGTTGAAATACAAACCATCTCGTATGCCCGACGATGGTTCACATTCAACAAATGGATACAGGGGTCCACATTGGCACTAAGGAAAAGATTGAGTAGCTTATACTCATCCTTTAACCAAGCTTGTTTCAATACACTATGGTCGGTCCATTCCATGACTTCTCCACACAAAATAGGACTAATGGCATTCCTCAACAAAGGAATTGGTTGATACTTTGTGTCAATGGGGTAGTCGAGGTCACTGCAAAAAATATGTACAATGCCAAGGCAATGACCAATGAAGTGGATATTGAACTCAAAATCAACACCCCAAAAGGTGGAACTGAACGACGACGCCAATTGAGAAATTACCTTGATGTTGCTATAAAATTCTTGAACCAATGTGAGGTTCACTGAACCATGGTATGCAAGAAGACTCTGCCACCCTAAGGCATGAACTCAAGACATAAAAGGAAGATGAGATAGCACGTTGGCAAAGACGGGACGTTCACAAATAACCTCGCATGAGGAATAAATAGAATGAAAATGGTCCAATGCATCCTGAGAGACAAACCTAGTCGAGTTAAATGACAGTTTCTTAGCCTTAGGAGGCTTTCGAGTCAAGGTTTTAGGAGCCACAGACTTCAGCTACTGAAGAACAAAATACAGCCTTGGAACACACGATACCTAACAACCCGAACATTGAGATCGAAAGAAGAGGGGAAAGAGAGAAATGCGATTACCTTTATGAGCAGGATATGTGAAGACCCTTGAAGGGAGTAGATGAGTCAATGCACAACCTCTGATAGTTGATAAAATTAGGGTTTGAAGACAAAAATATGTATAATCACCCTAGAGAAAGGGATACTACCGTTAGGGTTTTAAGAGTAAGAATGTTTTCAGTTTCTACAGGTGAGGAGCATAGTATGGAGATCAGATAGACAATTTGGAGTAAAAGAGAAGAAGCACGTGGATTACAAGGAGTATAAATGAGGGTGGCGCTTAACCGGCGCTTGAGCGCACGTTGGGCGCGAACTCCAGGGGCAAGTTTGGGGTTTGAAGATGGACATAATGTGTTGGGCGACTCATAGGCAACACCTACTGGAAGTGGCACTAGACAGGCCTATTGAGCACTTTAAGAGCACGGGTTAGGCGCACTTGGCATAATAGAAAAAAATAACGTTTTAGTTGAACATGGGTTTCGCTTGACGTAAAGTGAGTGTTGAGTTTATAAATAAAGTATGTTTAGGAAATACGCTTTTCATTTAAATTCGTTGTATTAAAAGCGTGTTTGTTAAACGCGGGACTTGAGAATAAATAAAACGTGTTTGAAAAACATGCTTTTCGTATAAATTACCACTATATATTATTGGGAGGTGTAGTTGTATTGAAAGTGATTTTCGTATAAACGATCATAAATAGCGTGTTTCCTAACAACAAACGTATACTTAAATTCTCCAGGCCATTTTAGTTTTTTAATCCAACTAAGTACAAAAATATTCATCGTTAAAAGTTTAATTTTGTTTATTACTATTTTTATTTAAAGACACTTCAGATTAAGTAAGATAAAATGTTGTTGAGTGTATTTTGAGGGTTGCTAAAACCAAAGAAAAAAACACATGACATAATTATGGGTGCCCAAGACAAGGCCAAAGAATTGCTAAGAGGCGACCTTGGCATGACCAAAACATGACGTAGTGTAGTTAAAATGGTTAGCATGGGAAGTAAAAGTGGTCACATACAGTGGCAAGAATACTACTCGTTCTTTACTTTTGAATATGAAACATTGATTTAATGGTTGTAAGAATGTTCTTAATGTGTAGTAAGAGTAACGACATGGCCATGAGAAGGAGGTGAAGTCACATGACATTGTCAAAACTATTTCCTGATAAAGTAATATATGTGCAATAGAACATTGAAGGGTGCTTTTGGCATAGCCAATGCAATACATAGAGGTTCCCTTGGCATGCTTGAAGCAAGGCACCAAGGTGCCCAAAACACTATTTATGCGATGCCTAGGAGTACCCAAGACAAGGCTAATGCATTCCCAATAGGTGCCCTTGGCATGAAGAAAACATGACATAGTGTATTGAAAATGGTTATGACAAGTAGCAAACGTGGTCACATTTGGTTGTAAGAATGTAACTAATGTGTAGTAAGAGTAGTCACATGGCCATGGCAAAGAGATGGAGTCACATGACATTGTCAATTGTCAAAATCCATTCCCAGTGTATCTAAAACATGCGTAACGCAACAATCAAAGGTGACATTGGCATGGTCAAATCAATACCTAGAGGTGACAATGGCATTATAAAAGTAACGGCCCAAGGTGCCCAAAACATTCCCATATCAATGCCTGTCATGCCCCAAACTCCGGGTCACGCAAAAAGCCCACGAACACCTACCAAAACTGTCCAAACAAAAAGGGATGAAAACCATAAAGCCAAAACAAGGCTAAAACCTTTATAAAATGCACTACCGAGGGTTTATTTGATTTAAAAGAGTAGCTCAAGAGACTTCGGTTATGGCCCCAAAGCCAAGCCTTTAAAACAAAACATACCTTTTTGGGTAAAGAAAGATCTTTTAAAAAGATGTGTAAGCCGTTCTAAAATTCCCCTCGAAGCACAAGAGTTTATATGAAGTATAAACCATTTGAAAACCCATTTTTGTAAGCCGTTGAACCAAGCAACGAAAAACGTAGTAAGAAACTACAGAAAACAACAACAAACCCATGGTTTCTCTCAAAAGCATAAAACATGTATACATCAGCCCACGGCCTTAAGAAATACATATGCTATACAACATGTTACATCCAAACATGAAACAGATACAAAAGGTATAAGCTACCTAACAAAGACAAAACATATGTCTTGTCATCAGCCATCTTTGGGAACATCAAGGTTAACCTACAGGACCACGTTCAACTGAAAAAGGTTTTTAACAAATCCCACCATGTGAGACGAATCCCAATAAAAACAGACTATAATGCAATAAAGACGGATATGCAATCACAGCATATAATCGACTCAACCACACGAGTCTCAAAATGGTTTTATTTCATAAAACCCCAAGTTTTTCCATCAGACTCCTATAAGCCTCCAAAACTGTTTTCCATCCTAAAAACCAAGCATTTCAACAATGCATACAATGTTTAACAGTTAAAGAAAAGTAGTAACCAAAACGTTATTTTTTTCACTCGAAACACACAACTGAGGAACGAGAAAATGATATTTTTCACTCGGAACACACAGCCGAGGAAAGCAAGTTCTATAAGGAGTTACCACAATGTAACCGCTTAATTTACGGGCCCAAAACCCGAGGGTACAAAGCACCCACCACTTAATTTATTGAGATTAATCTAAAGGTACAAAGCACCTACTCTGTGCACGTTTTTAGACAAAGTAACTCGTGCCAAATACCCGCTATCCCGACACATCTAAGGAATCATTTAAAAACTAATTCGTAGCTCGACTACGAAAATATTTGCATAATTATACATTAAACATGTATAAAGATCCATCCATTAAACATGGAGATCAAACACCTTTAAAAACATGTTTTCACCATTATCATCAAAACATTTTAAATCTGATATTCAACCCCGAGGGTTAGCTCTAAACCTCCAAAATACATTTTTCACGATTTTCACAAACCTTCCTCTTTCAAAATCACCATTTTGAAAATCATGAACATCCACAAGTTCAATATCATGTAATAAACCAAAAAATGCGCAAAATATGCTTTTATCCGAATAAACAAGGTTTGAACACAAAACATGATATATAAAGCATTTTAACTGGTGAAAAAGCATATAACTTCACGTAGCGTAACTGGCCAACCGTCACTGTCACGCCCGGACACTCAGGTCACGTGAAACACCCAAACAAATTCACAAGGAATAAGAAATTTGATAAAAAGTTCCAATAAGGATGAAAAATAATCTTTTCCATGACATTTGGCCAAAAATGAATGAAAAATGGTTAAAACATTTTGGCATACCCTCACTATATTGGTCATAACTTTTTCTACAAAAATAATTTTATTGTGAGTGTGCTGTGATTAGAAAGAAGACTTCTGGGGCTTCAATTTGAGCATAAAAAGGACCCCATTTCGAGTCCGGATGAGGGAGATACATCGATTTTAAAAATAAATTTTCAACCAGCAAAAACAGAACACGGGCTAGACCGCTCCAGCAGTCTATCCAGCGGTCTGACAACCCGAGAACATCCCAAGATCGCCCGCTAGACCGCTCTAGAGGTCCCTCGAGCGGTCCTGTGCCGAGAACTAACCTTTCAACAAAAAATTAAAGCCTACAACCATCCAACAACCATCTAAACCCAAAATTGAAGCAACCGAACTCTCTTTCAATACCCTCGGACAAACATAAGCCCAAAACCACTAAGAATCACCAAAAGAAACACCTCAAAAACTCATTTTATCCAACAAAAAATGACTAAAAAAGATTTTAAAAACAAAGCCTGACTTTTTTTTGAAACATAAACCAATTTTTCATGCATTTGAAGACGGTAAAAACACACCCGAGTACACGTAGCACCCTTCAAAGACAACGTAGTCTAGGATCCTACCTCGTTGAGTTAAAAACTTGACATCTCGATCTACATGCAAAATTGTGCTTCATCGGAATGAAATTCGATCTAGATGAAAGCGTAGCCCACCGTGCCAATAGTAAGGATCAGCTATTGGATCGTCGAAAACTAAGCCACGAAAATATCTAACGTGAGATATTTATAGGCCACAAAAATATCTTTTTTTAAAAATTCGCATCACAATGCCCAACGGCCCCGGGAACCAACCCCATATGCGTATCTAAACCTGAACATGCATAAAAACACATACAAACATGCTATAACTAAAACTATAAACACGCATTGAAAAATGCCAAAAAAATGGGTAAGGGTCTCACAACTCTACCCCTCTTAAAGGAATTTTGTCCCCAAAATTCAACACTGAAACTCAAGCCAAACACTATCCCGCAACCATCAACAATCTCTTATGCAAACCCAGCGATACCACACAACGGCAAAAATGCCCCGACAACTGAAATCCCAAACCTGTCGTCACACAAGGTGAACAATATTTGAAGATCCGATCTCCACACAAACTGCCCGCACGAGCAAGTCCCACTAACACAATTGTCATCCAGGAAACATCCGCATAACATCGGGTTGAGATCTAACTCACAATCCTAATCATCTCGAAATATAACTCTCGCTGAACACAATCCACTCCAGTGACAAATGCATCACACGAGACCAATCTGCCATGGTATTTGATCCCGTACACTCTCTACTCCAGAACATAGAGACTACCTCCCCGTTCTCACTGCCACATACCGGCTCAATCACACCTCACGAAACACACCAAGGACTATCTCCACGAGTTCCAACACACGACGTTGAACCCTAACATCGATCACACAAAGTCACATACTGCACGCACAAACTTTACTCGAGTTCTGACGATCACCAGACGACCACCAACTTGATACCACATCATTACCCTGCTAATGCTAACAATGCCATCGTGTAGTTGACACGACGCCCATCCTCGAGCAACAACTCAAACATCTAACTCCAGAGAGAAGCTCACGTAACTCACCTGGAATACCAAAGAACAAATTTCATCAAACCTTCCTCCTCCATTCGATCTTCCCTCACGAATCGCAATTCTTACCATAGAAAAACACTATGTGATTCACCATTGTCCCAAATACGGTTCCACAAAACCAAAAACTAATTCAGTTTCATAGCCACAAAGTCACCTAACCCAAACGAATCACGTAACCAAACACGTTACGCGGACAGAACATCTCATAGGTATCCAACAATCTATACAAACCCAACCGTATCTCCTCAACCAAGATGAAATAACTTGCGCTAGACAACTGTCTACAAGGAAACTTTCTCTCTGTCCAGAGAAAAATAAGAAACCATGACCCAATGTGATGCCCCATCCTCCAGACACGTCAGGACATACGTAACTATAAATAAGGAACATATTCTAGCCAAACGTCCATAATTACATATGATAATTACTACATCATTAGAGGTTTAGAATTTATTTAAATATTTAATGATTACAGTCATCCAAAAAATTCAACAAAAGTTATAATATGTTCGTGGAAAAACTGAATAAAAGATCAAAAAGTAAACATCCTATGTCTTCAAGCAGCACTATTGGGATCGGCTCCTGCCTCTCTCCTTGCTCCTCGAGGTCTTCTTCTCCTACGAATGTACCCTCCTTAAACTATTATTATTCTTTACCTGTGGCACGAATGCCATGAGTCGGACCCCAAAAGTAAATTCCCTAAATCGTCTAACAAACTCACAACAAAATATCCTACAATACATATCGTATAATACCCAATACAATTTTAAGAGCAGGGAGATAAATAATTTTATTATTTTCAACAGGGCAAGAATATACAAGAACAATTGTGCAAGTGCATGATGTAGATGAATGCAATGCAATTGCCTAACCTAAGTACTTCTAGGATAATATCATAAATTCCACGCTGGGAATTATAGAATAGACTTGATAGCTCTTGATCACCAAACCTATCCTCGTCTCATTTTGAATAGTAAATGCATTGCCGAGCTTTATGCCACAGTTGTTTTACTCAATGGCAATGGCGTGGGAACCGACCTTTATCCAATTTTACCCATCCTTATTACAGGTTGACCAATCCCACCTTAAGGACTAAGATATTCATTTGGTGTCAACCTAAAGTCTAAATAAAGCTAGTGATGAACCCATGGTACCTAAACCTCCTTCTTAAAATAAATAATATCCCATTTCATTTTAAATATGGCAACCAAGGACGTCCTAGATCCGAAACCACAAAAGTAAAGATTTTCATATAACCCAACCAAAACTCACATAAACCAAAACTCCAGAACATGTTTAAGCCATAAAACTCAAGAATACACACATGCAAACACATGCAAAACTTGTTCATACATAAACAACTCATAAACTACTCATATGACGCATTTTTGAGTTATTTATTTGTTTTATTTTCTTAGGGTTGATTATAGAGATGGATTAAAGGTTATCTTAAGGGAGAATATCAGAGGGTTTAAGAAAGTTTACTTACCTTGTTGGAGGCTCAAAAGATTGTGGGAGAATAGAACTTAGATTTGTAGCTTGCTCCTAGATCCTTTCTTACTTCTTCTTTCTTCCTTCTCTCCTCTTCTCTTCTTTTTCTTTGAAAACACTTAGAGAATTTTTGGTTTCTCACTCTCTCACCCTCTCAGCTGAACCTTGTGAAGGAGAGTGGGTGTTTGGGTGTGTTTTTATAATGAAAATTATAATGGAGGCTTAATAATTGTGTAAATAAATTTTTGAATTTCCTAAATTTTTATTGGTTGCATGGGAGGTTACCTCTTATTAAGGGGATAATGTAAGAGATATTTTCAGGTTGTGCAAATGGGGATTTGGCCGGGCCATGTTTGGGTGGCTCGAAATCTGATTTTTGTATTAATTTGGGGTTTAAATTGAGTTTTGGTACTATTTTGTAAAAGAAAATGCATAAAATATTAATTTTATGTATCTTTTTTATATCTAAACCTACTAAACCCTATTATATTAATGTATTTATAATTAATTTAGTCTTTCCATGATTTATCATAATTTTGATAGCAATTGATTAAATAAGTGTAGGAATTTAAGCTAAATTAAGCTAGTTTGACTAGAATTGACTTTTTGACTTATTTATTGTGTAGAGACTTTATGTAATTATTTGCTTACTTTTGTTGACCTATATTATTATATTATTATATATATTACTTGTATAAAAAGTATTAGGTCAAAATAATGTTTAATTTATACATTTTTTTCTCATTTTTAAGCTTAAAAAGGCAAAAAGTAGATTTTTGGGCACATATCCCTAGGTGACCGGCCATGCGAGGATAATTTGATCATTTTTGTTGTTATTTTGTCTTTTATTAATTAATTATATATAAATATTTGATTTTGGGCATCCATGTGTCAAATTTTGGATTTTTAAGACTTTTTGCTGTACTATGTGCAAAATGATCATTTTACCCTAATTATGAGATTTTTTTATTTTTTATTTTATATTTTATATTATTTACTTAATTTAAGCTATCCTATGACTTTTCAGAGTATTAGGGCTTTACCTCTGACTATTTGGTCTTTTTAGGATTTTTGGGTCAAATTAGAGTTTTCGGGCTAATTAGGGTTTCTCTCGTTCATGCAACGACCTAAGCTCTCATTGTCTATCCGTTGCTAATATTAGGATTTGAGCCAAGTTGTTATAATCTAAGTGGTTACTACTAGGATCCAAACCAGGGTGTTACAATCTACCCCCCTTAAATAAATTTTGTCATCGAACTTTCATGCCAAAGGTTGTGGATTGTTACTTACATTTCTTCTCTTCGAAGTTATGCCCTTGTTTACTTGAGTCGTTCATTATTGAAGATACAGGTAAGGTTAGACTTATACATTTATTACTTTGAGATATTGTTGTTTTATCATACTAACATCTTAGACCGATATCTACACGATTCTCAAAGGTCATGTCGCCTATCCGTGGCGTGGGAGTTGTCTAACTGGAGCTAACCTAAAAGTCTTTATCTTTCAAGCATATCCTTTTCGGAACCATGCAACAAGTCTAACTAATGTATATGTTAGAGTTTGCGAATTCAAGCGTGCCTCTAATCATTAACGAACACTCCTTTTTCGCCTGGGAAGGCGAATCTTTTGTCCATTGATTTTCTTGTTGGCCAAGTTGTGTCATCCTTCCTGAACCACCCATTACCCTTTTACGAATATTATAGTTTCTTCCCCTTGGTAGCTAGCATTCAAACTTCATATGTCCGAACTTATTACAATTAAAGAAGGTCGTTGAACTTGTCTCTGGTGAATGGTAGGCACTCCCCTTATCGCCTTCTGGTTGGTCAGGTTGCACCACCTTTTTCACACCATTTGTTCCTTGCTGCAACGAATTTATTTGATCCTTGTAACTCTGTTCTGGTTGATGGTGGTTATAGTTTAATCATCTTCGTAGTGGGCACTTAGATCTTTTATGTCCGTGCCTATAGCATTGATAGAAGATTTTTAATTTTAGTGTCCTTTTTCCTAGTTGTTCTTGTTGGTCATCTTGAGAGTTTGGTTCCGGGCGTGTGATCTTCTTGTTATTTCGTAGCGGTCCTACTTAATTGTCTTCTTCAGTTCTTTTCGAGCAGTGCATCATCTTATGTTCTGGCTTGTTGCACCTATAACAAGCTTTTACTATTGGTTATTGATGTTTCGTGGCCTTAATCCAAACCTTAGTTGTTCGGGAAAAATTCTTCCTCTCAAGTGCTGAGATTTTTGCACTCTTAAGTCTGATAAGTACCATGATCCTTCCTGCGGTGTCCTTCCTTGTGTCTAATTCAAATTGGATGCTATATCTTGCAAGATTCGTGCTAAGCTCGAGACGTCTACTTCCTCCTTGGTTTCATTTACTCTCACTGAGCTCTCGTGGTTCTACCTTTGTTCTTCCATCTTCAAGGGAGAGAAAAGGGGAAAAGGGTCATCGAACTGTTTGGAAAAGTTAGTTCTACTTATAAGGTGAAAGCATAACACTCAATCTATTTATTAGTATGGAAGTCTTATTTAATGAGGTTTTATATGAATTTCTGTTATTACATTCCAGGTCTCACTTTGTTGACTAGCAGAGATCTATTCCAACCAATCAGTTCCTCTCTATTTCTATTTCGTATATTGAAAATCTCGTAGAATTGTGCTCTCACAGAACCCTATATGGCAATAAAAGCTAGCACGAGAGCTGTTTGTTGTAAGCTGGTCTGGACCGAATATAAGAGCTTTCTTTAATTTCCCTTATGCATACTCTTAATATACTTTTGATGGTTCAGAACCGGGTGTTTAGACTGTCCAGGTGAGATGCGGGTCTAGGTTATGTTGGTATAAAATTTCATGGATATACTTTTTTCTTGTCGCTACTGATACGTCGTGGGGTCTAACCGATAGAAAGCGAGGGATCTTGGTGAGGCAATTCATTATAACTCGGATATTATCATGCGCTTGAAGCGATCTTGACAAATCCTGACAATGAAGTCCATAATCATCTATCTTCTTTCTTATTCCAATCTTTCCAAGTGTAGTATTATTTCTCTTAATTTTCGCCGTTGTCCTTCACGTACTGGCTCGTAAGGTTTGGATGTCTCTTTTATTGACTGGATCGTTTCTCTCCGGTGGTTGGTCACTTTTAGGGTAAAATGAACGTGATAAAGGTATGGTCAAAGAAAATATCAAGTCATGTGATCTATTTTGGTTCGATGGTTAATTCTTAATCAAGCTCCTGATGCCCATGGTTGTTATCAAAATTCTTTATTGAAGGTGGGGATGTTGGGATTCAGATACTATCATTTTGGTGAGAAAAGTTGACGTGAATATCGATGCATACAGATATTCTTTCGTTACTTGCATACTAAGGGTTCCCTAAGGTTGAGGTTATCTCTTATTTTTCGCTTCTCTACTGTCGGCATGCATCGTTTACTTTCCGGTTCGTTAGATGTGTGGGTCCGCTATGAACTAGTCTGGAAAAGTCTAAACTTTGTCACACAGTTATGTCATGAGTTTCTTAGTGTGAAGCTGTTGTTCCTAACTGTAGATGGCATAGTTCTATTTGTCGGGTTAGTTGAATAAACCCTTTACTTAACCATTCCTACAGTCGGGGGTCTTAGTCTTTAAAACTTCGTTAAATGCGAATGTTGACAGTGCTTTGAGTCGTAATGTTGAGGAAGGATTGCGTTACTATTTGAAGAAGCGTTAAGAGATTTTCGTGCATTGTCCTAGTCTTCCGTGAAAGCGTTGAAGCCTAATAACTTAATATCTTGACATTTGTTATCACTCACAGACCTTCGGGTAAGGTTTTAAAGATCGACGGGCAAAAAAAACGTGGGGTTTAATAAGGATGGTCAGCTCAATTTTACTGATTTTCAGAGAAGGTGACCATATGGCAATGAATAGGTAAGTGCTTAGCTGAAAATTTTTCAAACGATATGAGCACGAGATACTGATGGGATTGGAATATTTTAGGGTGGACTCCCAGATAGTTTAGAGGCAAGTGGTCATAGTTAAAGCAATTACTGTTGACTCAGGTTGAGATGTCAATTGAAGCTTAGGTGCATTGAAGAAAAGAGATCAGCACTTTATGAATATTACAGAAAGGAGGTTCTCGGGGTCAATCTGTACGATATCAGACCTTGACAAAAGGTATGCTTAAGCAACGGGTATCTAAAATGGATATTTGCCCTAAAATTATGTCGGCCTAATGTATTTCAATTCAAGCATCCAAGTCAACTCCCCAGGTTAGGATTTCAAGAGTTCACAAAATTGCTTCAGTCGGGCATAGTATTGAATTCAGGAATGAATTGTGGTGAAAGATTACCTACGAATGTTACTGGGTAGCATTATTGAGGACCGGTGCTATTAGAAGGAAAGATAAGCAAAGAATTTCAACTAATATAAGAGTTGATACAAGGATTTGGAAAAAGAACTCGTAAGGGTGAAGTTGCGGAATTTTAACGATGTTTTCCTTAGAACTTAGGCTACTCCTCGTGCCTTATCATCTAGGGGTTAGCCAACTTATCGTTGGTTTGATCGTCTATCGACTATCGAGATGAGGGGATTATGTAAGAGATGTTTTCCGGTTGTGCAGATGGAGATTCGGCTGGGGCATGTTTGGGTGGCTCCAAATCTGATTTGGAGTTTAAATTGAGTTTTGGTACTATTTTGTGAAAAAAATACATAAAATATTAATTTTATGTATCTTTTTCGTATCTAAATCTACTAAAACCTATTATATTAATGTATTTATAATTAATTTAGTTTTTTCATGATTTATCATAATTTTGATAGCAATTGATTAAATAAGTGTAGGAATTTATGCTAAATTAAGCTAGTTTGACTAGAATTGACTTGTTGACTTATTTATTATGTAGAGACTTTATGTAGTTATTTGTTTACTTTTGTTGACCTATATTATTTTATTATTATATATATTACTTGTATAAAAAGTATTAGATCAAAATAATACTTAATTTATACATCTTTTTCTCATTTTTAATCTTAAAAAGGCAAAAAGTAGCTTTTGGGCACATATCCCTAGGTGGTCGGCCATGCAAGGGTAATTTGGTAATTTTTATTGTTATTTTGTCTTTTATTAATTAATTATATGTAAATATCTGATTTTGGATATCCATGTGTCATATTTTAAATTTTTAGGACTTTTTGCTGTAATACGGGCAAAATGATCATTTTACCCTAATTATGAAAAATTTTAATTTTTAATTTTTAATTTTATATTATTTACTTAATTTAAGTTGTCCTGTGACTTTTCTGAGTATTAGGGTTTTGCCTCTGAGTATTTGGTCTTTTTAGGGTTTTCGAGCTAATTAGGGTTTCCATTGTTCATGTAGCGACCTAAGCTCTCATTGTCTATCCGTTGCTAATATTAGGATTTGAGCCAAGTTATTATAATCTAGGTGGTTACTATTAGGGTTCAGACCGGGGTGTTACACCCAACCTTATCGTATTTCCAGTACTCATCAACACTTGGTCCCCAAAGATCCCTGTAAATCTTACCTCGAGGCCACATCAACCACAATCACACAGCTATCGTTAAAACCGATCACGATACTCAGATCGCCCGCTACACCGAGCTCTCAGCTCTTCAACATCATTCGCGCACATATGAACACCATCAATCCTCATACCTTGTATGACACATCCCATCCCATAGGTTTACAAACTCGTCACCAATCATACACGGAGACACACGTTAACATGCCTATCGCGACAAGACCTCACTCCACAAGGTTACGCTTGCTCACCTAATTCCTACTAGGCAGACCATAGCAACATCACGGCCTCGAGCCCACTGTCCGAACAACTCACATAGAAAGTGCATGGCACCTTAAAAAGAAAATCCAATCCGAAGACCTCTCATCTAGAGTTACTAATAACTCCCACAACCATGCAGACACCTTTGCACTTCCACTTTCTAAGCACACATCGATCACAGGCATTATAACCCACGATTTCTCATTGATGGCCCCAGGCCAGCGAAACCACGCGGTACATTACTCAACCTTATTACTCCACACTTCATTCCCATGGGCAAACAATATACCCACCTCAGAACCTGAGGTCAAACACAAACGACCTCTGGACATATCACACTCGGGATATACCATCTCAGCACAAGCCAACTGTACTATCAAACCCTTCCACGGTCCTTTCAAACCTCTGGCACCCAGCACGGTTCCCAAACACGATATCCTCATTATGAAGATAACAACCAAACCACAAACATGTATTCTCGTAGGAATCCTACAGAACTGATACTCGTCGCATGTTAGAACCGTAATCCGAACTCCTACACACTCCAACATAGCTACGACGTATGCTCTTCCTAGCATATCTGTAACTCATACTCGTCCCCATATCCTCGAGTTTACTCACTTGTAACTCAATTCTCAAACCTCAAGAAGGTATACAACATCCAAGGTCATCAGACGCTACACAGACTACCAATAACATCATTAGATGCTACTCTAACTACCATCAACATCCTACTAACCACCATCAACATCCTGACTACCATCAACATCTTGCTGGCAGGGAATATCTCTAGAACCACTCACGTTTTGCTACCTCCACATGCACCTGACCAAGGATTACTACGCTCTCATCCACTATGTTTTCGTCTATTCCCCATCCAAAGTACACAACTCATGACATAGTATGGAACACGACATACCTAATCCATCACACGGCCAAAACCATGTACACCAAACCCTAATCGAGAAGGATTACCACTATCATAACCACTGATTTCCCAGGATTTTTGACATCCCATTGCCCTTACTCACAAGATGCTATCCATAACACAACCTCAACTCTCAAGAGGATCCAGCTACCACTGCCAAAGCCACTAACCATGCTTTAACTATACCCGAGCAAACTTTGTTTGTACAAACTCTCAACAGTTTACCAACCAAAGCCAACCTCGCGCGGCTAAACTCAACTCACCTACGAGTTCCACAACGCACCAAGTAATCGACGCTCAACCAACAACCTTGCCTTTAAGCAACCAATGCAACCAAGTCGCACATCTAAAACCCAGACCACGATCTCATCATCTCAAAGGGTGTACAGTTCATACATAAAAGCAATAGAAAACACAGCAACCTAAGGTCGATCTATCATGTTCTTTCTAACACATATCACATAATCATGCTAACACATAGCCCAAAAGATTATGCAGACACCGCACACATACCGAAGAGAACCGATAAGAATGACGTGTGACACCCCGTCCTTCGGGCACGTTGGGACATACATAAATATAAATAAAGGGATATTTAAACTATTCATTCATATTTACATACGTTAGTTATTACATCATAAAGAAATTTTGAACCGTTCAAAATTACATAACTATTATAGTTTCACCAAAAAATTTCAAAAATTAGTCTAAGCACGAGAGAACTGAATATAAGCACAAAAGCAGAGGTTTTGACTCCTCAAGATGCATCAGCGGGATCCACGTGCTCTTGAAACTCACCTTGATCTTCAAACTCTTCTTCTCCCTCTGGGATGACTTCCTCCAAGAACTCTTCCTCACTTGTGGCACGAATGCCATGAGCCAAGGCCAAGAAGAAAAATACTGTAACCTTCTAATTAATCTCACGGCACAAAATTTACTGCAACACATGCCATATAACACCCAGTACAGTTTATAGTCAAGGAGACAGACAAATTTATGACAAGATAGCAGATAAGTCAATAAACATGTGCGTATGAAATGCAAATGCCCAATCCAACATGCACCTAGATTATAACAGGGATTTCACACCGAGAATCACCAGCGTAGACTTTATGGGACTCTGATCACCAAACCTATTCTTGCCTCATTGCCAGTAGTAGCCACTTCACCAGGCGTCATGCCACAGCTGTTTTACTCAACGGCAACTGCGTGGGGTGGCCAATAACATCTTTATTCCAAATCCTGGCCAAAATTATATGTGCACAAAACCCACCTTAAGAACAAGAATGCTCGTTTGGCATCAACCCAAAGTCTAAATCATCAAACCAGAATGCTAGCGACAAACTCATGGTGCCCAACAATATCCATAAACCATTTGAAACACTGAGAACGCACCCAGGATGTATAAACCAAATATGTAACACCGGAGACGCACCCAGGGTGTACAAACCACAATTATTTTAAACACCGGGGATGCACCCAGGGTGTATAAATCAAAATATTTTTGAAAATGACAAACATGGATGCCTTATACTTAAAACCAAGAAGAACAATCTCAACACAGCCCATCCCAACAACGGTTTGCACAGATGGACTCCAACATGCCAGGATGTAAATGAAAATGTTCATAATGTGTACTTTTGATCCCAAGTGCAACAATTTATAGCATGGTATTAACATGATAAGATTCATGATATAACGCGCAAAGCATAAGGTACAAGTATGTGAAGCACTAGGTACAATTCTCAAGATATGATTCAAATATGATAGCATAGGTCCTATATCATCATACATTCACTTAAAACACTAATAAACTAATTCAAATCAAGCATCATACAAAAACTCGGGTCTCATAGTGAAGGGTACTCAAACATACACTTAACAAGTTTTAAGGCGAAAAGTCAAGTATTAAATTAAAAGGGCCGACAAGGTTTTGGGGTATCTAGGCTTGGAATTTATATACCATTTAGATAAAAATATTTTTTACAACTCTCATATTTAACATCAAAGCCAAAACCTAAGGAAAATTGGTGAACAATTCATCTTAAGTAAAAACGATTCAGCACTTTTCTCAAGATTTTACCAAAATTATGCTTCTGTTGGTCTCATTTTTTGGGTATCATTTCAAGTCCAAATCATCCCATTTTTTAGTATGTTCTAGCTCAAAAAGTTCCCTACAAGTTTCCTGTTTAGAGCTATTGGTAGTGGTTTGGAACAAGTTATACTATTTAGCCATTTTAAAA
The DNA here is from genome assembly GCA_034768845.1 of Heliamphora exappendiculata. Lineage (NCBI taxonomy): Eukaryota > Viridiplantae > Streptophyta > Magnoliopsida > Ericales > Sarraceniaceae > Heliamphora > Heliamphora exappendiculata. The sequence continues at coordinate 26,479 of JAOTRH010219020.1, forward strand.
AGTAGGTTCTGTCAGCCACCAAAACTCAGCAGCCGATTTTGGATAGAGGGTTTGAAACGATTTTGGGATATCATTTCGAGGCTTTAAGGTCTGATGTTCAGGAAGCACGTACTTCCATGTGTTAGCTACAATTTTCATGTAGACCACTTTTGGAATAGGTCATTAAAAATAGGGGTTTTGGGCTACACAAAAATAGGTGACAGAAGTGTCCCTTGAGGGCTGAAACTCAACATAGACTTTCAAAGAGGTTTTAACCTATCAAAACTCAATTATTTGTGCTCATTGTTTGTAGGTAGATATATATACATGTTTTCTACAACTTTTATGTTTTGACCAAAGTTCAGATCGCATTTTAAAATAGGGTTTCCAAGTCCGTAGTGTTGACTAGTTGGAAAATGGCACACTTTGGTAAAATTGCAATATCTCAAGTTCTGGTTATGCAAATGGGTTGAAACCAACTTTGGATGAAAGATAACACCAAAATATAAATCTAGACATATAGAAAATTCTTAGATCAATTTTCTACATTGATTTATGGAATTTCAAATCTCAGGACAGATATATCAAAGTTCTAAAAAATTAAGCCTCTTAGGATTCAAGTCTTCTACTTATGTCATGTCAAGTTTTGGTTCCATTTCTTTGCATGCTTGGGTTTTAGACTTTAATATCAAGGCTCCAGCACCCTTATAAGTCATAAAACTCAAAGATAACAACATACAACAACATCTCATATCATCCAAAAACTCAACAGTCTCTAATTCTTAACTACAACTCCTTTTCGATTTGATTTCGATTCTTGATTTTTAGAGTGTTTAAAGAGATTTGTTGGGGGATATTTTGCGGAATATTAGATACAAGGTTTATAGACTTTACTTACTTGATTGAGATCCTAGAAATGGTGGATGATTTGTAGGACTTAGCGTTTTGATTCCATGGTCTCCAAAAACCTTTTTCTTGGAACCTTCCTTCTTCCTTCCCTTCTTTCTTCTCTCAAACTCACCCAAGCTCTCAAGAACACTTTGAATCTGGTTTCCTCCCTCTCTTGGCCAAAAGTAATGGAGGGGAAATAGGGTGTTTGGCTTGATTTATATAGGAAAAAAGCTAGGGAACAAAATGATGTAATTTTAAGACATTTTCTTCTCCTTCACATGGCTCATTAATTAGTTCAAGCGTTGAGGGGACAAAAAATCAGATTTGTGGAAGCTAAAATACAGCTAGGGTCAGTTTGGGGGGACAAAAATTTGATCCCCCATCAATCAAAGGATTTTTCTTGATTTTCGTGCCCCTTTGTGCAAGAAAATGCATTAAAAGTTAATTTAATGTATATTTTTGGTATCTTTTTCTAGTAAGACCTATTATTTTAGTATGTTTATGAGAAATATAGTATTTTCATGTATTGTCATAGTTTCCATAGCAATTGATTAAATAAATGTAGTTTTTCAAGTCAAATTAAGCTATTTTGGCAATATGTGACTTTTTGACTTATTTTGTTATGTATGGACTTCAATAATGATTTGTTTTCTTTTGTTGACCTATAACACTATATTATTATGCATATTACTTGTTCAACAAGTATTAGATCATCATAATACTTAATTTAATACTTTTCTCATCATTTTAAGCTAAAAAGAAAGCAAAAAGTCACTTTTTGGTACTCTTCCCAAGGTGGTCAGCCACTAAGGGGCATTTTTGTCATTTTTGATGTTATTTTGTTCTTTTGTACTTAATTGTACTTAAATCCTTGATTTAGGGTATCCATATATTAAAATTTGGATTTTAAAGATTTTTTGCTGTATTACAGGAAAAACGGTCATTTTACCCTATTTATTATAATTTTTATTTTTAATTCATTATTTTATGATATTTAGTTCATTTAGAATTATAGTAGACTCTCCGGGCACTATGGTTTTGTTGCCTGAGTTTTGGACCTCTTTAGGATTTTCGGGCCGAACTTAGGGTTTTTGATTCGAGCTAAGGTTTTGAACTTCTTCTGCGTTATATGGTCTCATGGACTATCCATCACTAACACTTAGGGTTTGGGCTGAGTCTTTACACAGGTAGTTATCAACCTAGTTATTACAACTAGGGTCTATACCGGGTAATTACATGACGCGCCACTTTGGATAACTTACTTAGACTCTGTGCAAGAAATCATATTAGCTAAACGCGTTTCTAACTTGACTCCTAAGTTCGTTAATCTAAATGCCCGAAGGAAAGACTAATCAATCCCAAGGTCCAACCTCCATACTTACGTATACACCCTAAGCTACCATGTAAACACAAGCAACCAAGCACACACACACATCTTTCCTCACAAGGTGATGCACCCGCTTTCCATGACTCTTAGGTATTCAAACCCAGAGCACTGATACCAAGTTGTCACGCTCCAAACTCTGGATCACGCAAAAAGCCCACGAATAACTACTAAAACTACCCAAACGAAAAAGGAATGAAAACCATAAAGCCAAAATGTGGTTAAAACCTTTGTAAAATACACTACTGATGGTTTATTTCATTTAAAAGAGTAGCCTAAGAGACTACGGTTACGGCCCCAAAGCCAAGCCTTTAAAATAAAGCATATGTTTTTGCGTAAAGAAAGATCTTTTAAAAAGATGTGTAAGCCGTTCTAAAATTTCCCTCGAAGCACAAGAGTTTATATGAAGTATAAACCAATTGAAAACCCCTTTTTGTAAGCCGTTGAACCAAGCAACGAAAAATGTAGTAAGAAACTACAGAAAACAACAACCAACCCTTAGTTTCTCTCAAAATAATAAAACATGCATACATTGGCCCACAGCCATAAGAAATACATATGTTGTACGACATGTTACATCCAAACATGAAATAGATATAAAAGGTATAAACTACCTAACAAAGACAAAACATATGTCTTGTCATCAGCCACATCTGGGCACCTCAAGGTCAACCTACAGGACCACGTTCACCTGAAAAAGGCTTTTAACAAATCCCACCACGTGAATCAAAGCCCAGTAGAAACAGACTATAATGTAGTCAAGCAGGATATGCAATCACTTAGCATATAGTTGACTCAACCATATGAGTCTCAAAACGGTTTTATTTCATAAAATTCCAAGTTTTTTCATCAGACTCCCATAAGCCTCCAAAACGATTTTCCATCCTCAAAACCCAGCAATTCAACAATGCATACAACGTTTAACAGTTAAGGAAAAGCAGTAACCAAAACATTTTTTCCACTCAGATCACACAACTAAGGAAAGAAAAAATGATATTTTTCACTCAGAACACACAGCCAAGTAAAAAAAAATAAATCCTATGTACCGATTCTGTCACAACAGGATAGAGGTAACAACCATAGACTTCTGTCCATTATCTATCCCTGAATCATTTAAGACATGTTAGCTAATGACAAGTTCTATAAGGAGTTACCACAGCGTAACCGCTTAATTTACGGGCCTGAAACCCGAGAGTACAAAGCACCCACCACTTAATTTATGGGGATTAACCCAAATGTACAAAGAACCTACTCTGTACACGTTTTTAGACTTCCACCGAGGGCAGCTAGTGCCAAATACCCATTATGCCGGCATATCTAGGGAATCATTTAAAAACTAACCCGTAGCTCGACTGCAAAAATATTTCCACAATTATACATTAAACATGTGTAAAGATCCATCCATCAAATATGGAAATCAAACACTCTTAAAAACATGTTTTCACCATTTTCATCAAAATGTTTCAAATCTGAGACTCAACCCCGAGGGTTAGCTCCAAACCTCCAAAACACAATTTTCAAAATTTTCACATACCCTTCGCTTTCAAAATAACTCTTTTGAAAACCATGAACATCTACAAGTTCAATATCATGTAATAAACCAAGAAAAGTACAAAACATGCTTTTATCCGAATAAACAAGGTTTGAACACAAAATATGATATATAAAGCATTTTAACCGGTGAAAAAGCATATAACTGCACATAGCGTAACTGGCCAACCGTCACTGTCACGCCCCGCCACTTGGGTCACGTGAAACACCCACAAACAAACTCTTAAAGAATAAGAAATTTGATAAAAAGTTCCAATAAGGATGAAAAATAATCTTTTCCATGACATTTGGCCAAAAATGGATGAAAAACGGTTAAGAAATTTTGACATACCCTCACTATATTGGTCATAACTTTTTTTACAAAAATAATTTTATTGTGAGAGTGGTGTCATTACAAAGTAGACTTCTGAGGCTTCAATCTGAGCAAAAAAATGACCACATTTCGAGTTCGGATGAGAGAGATACATCAATTTTAGAAATAAATTTTCAAACAGCAAAAATAGACCGCGGGCTAGACCGCTTGAGCGGTCTATCCAGCGGTCTAGCAACCTGAGAACATCCCAAGACTGCTCTCTAGACCGCTCAAGCAGTCCCTCAGGCGGTCCTGTGCTAAGAAGTGACCTTTCAAAAAAAATTTGAAGCCTACAATCATCTAACAACCATCCAAACCCAAAATTGAAGCAACTGAACTCTCTTTCAACACCCTCGGACAAACACAAGCCCAAAAGCACTAAGAATCACCAAAAGAAACACCTCAAAAACTCATTTCATCCAACCAAAAATGATCAAAAATAGTTTTGAGAACAAAGCCCGACTTTTTTTTTTTAAACATAAGCCAAATTTTCATGCATATCAAGATAGTAAAAACACACCCGATTATACGTAGCACCCTTTAAAAATAACATAGTCTAGAATCCTACCTTATTTTGTTAAAAACTCGACATCTCGATCCACGTGCAAAACTGAGTTTCACCGAAATAAAATTTCATCTGGATAAAAGCGTAGCCCTCCGTGCCAATAGCAAGGATCAGGTGTTAGATCATCAAAAATTGAGCCCTACGCCCCCGAGAAGTTAGAGAGAAGGCAGAGAGAAAAAGAGAAAACTTAGCTTGTATGTTTTGAAAATATCTTTTAAAAATATCTAATGCGAGATATTTATAGGCCACAAAAATATCTTCTTTTTTTTTAAATTTTCTCCACAACGCCCAACGGCCTTGGGAACCAACCCCACATGCATATCTAAATCCGAGCATGCATAAAAACACATACAAATATGCTATAACGAAAACAATAAACACGCGTTGAAAAACACTAAAAAAAGGGTCAGGGTCTCACAATGCCTAAGCCCATACCAAAACATTAGATTGTAAAAATGTTCCTAATGTGTAGTAAGAGTAGTCATAACATTAGGTTTGCTCACATGGAATGACATGGTCACATCGAGTAGTAAAAATGGTTATCTAGAGGAGTAGGTATGGCCACATCCAGTGGTAAAAGTTAACTTGTGCACGGACCTTTGTTTGATCACAGGGAATGACATGGTCACATTGAGTAGTAAACATGGTCATCTAGAGGAGTAGGTATGAACATATCCAATGGTAAAAGTTAACTTGTGATGGGCTTTTGGTTGCTCACATGGAATGAGGTCACTTCGAATAGTAAAAATGGTCATCTTGAGGAGTAGGTATGGTCACATTCAGTGGTAAAAGTTAACTTGTTCTTGGACCTTTGTTTGCTCACATAGAATGACATGGTCACTTGGGGGTAGTAAAAATGGTCATCTTGAGCTTTAGGCTTTGATGCATTTTATGTCTTAAATCATTGGGACACTAGAGCAATCTCTTTTTCCAGATATGTTGGAGACTAAAAATTTGAAATGCTTTATTATTGTCCTTCATGCATACATCTACCCATTCTTTTTCACATCATTCAATTTGCCAAGACACATATAATTTCACCTTGTTGTAAGGGTGGCATTCCCTTTTGTGCCCTTTATAAAATTTTACTAATTCAAAAAATAATAATCTTGATATATTTGTGATGAAAATATGGATAATATAATTTTCACGTCATTTAGTCTACCAAATATTAATTATGAGTGCACATGCCTTCTTTTATTTTGCTTTTAAGTCAAAGCACTTTTCTTTTCGTTTGCTTTTTATTGTTCTTCTTAGTCTTACCATAAAAATCTACCAAATATATTTGAAGAAGATTTATATGGCTTTTGAGAGATTGTATATTAGCACTTTTATCATTCTTTATTTAACAATTCATTTGCGTCACTAGAATAATTCTCTCCACAAAAGGTGGGAATAAGGTTCACTACCTACTACCCCTCTCAGACCATGTTATGAGCGGGGTCCTTGTGCATATATTCTTTAATCATTTGCAAAGTAGTCCATGGTTTAGGATATTTATTTTCAATTTTTATTATGAATAAACACCACTGGACAGTTTAGGCCTTAACAATAAGGTTGGTCATGTTCAACCTGGGTGTTATGGGTTCGAATATGAAATAATCTCTCCACATGTTCGGGTAAGGTTGTGTACATCTTGGAAAACATGTTTCAGACCTGAAGTGGTGCGAGCTTTATGCGCTAGGCTGCCCTTCATATTAGTTCAGGCTTTGGAGTGGGGGAGTGCATATCTTGCATAACATGTAGAGTCGTGAAATATGAAGATTCGCAACATACATTTTAGGAATGTGTTTTTTGCTCTGATAACTGGTTATTTTCTCCTGGAAAATCGAAGTATACTAACACCAAAAGTTCGAGTTGACAAAAAAATTGAAGTGTAATAAATGAGAACCTGACTTATAGTATTTGATAAGTGTTATTTTTGTTTTATTGTGCAACAGGACATTGAGGACTACCAAAAGACATGGGTTAATATTGGGCAAGGAAAGACTTTATGGAATTAGATTGGTAAGAAAGTATATTTTGGTGCAATATAGTAGTTGTACAAAACTATTGAGATAAAATGATACTATTGTATTTGTGTTATTAGATATAAGGGAGTGAGTTGTTGCATTACTTGGTGCTTGGTTAGGTTTGCAGTGGACAGATGGTTATTGGTCACCCTTGCATTCTCAATTTTATGGAAATGTCACCACTATTTGCCTACATATAATTCTTCATACCTAATGTTGTTGTTTTTTGCTAAAGGAAAAAAGATGACTTTCTCATTATTTACTTACACAATTATATACACATCATTTTTCGATCCCAATGCATTTTGGCTCTTGCTAGAAATCATTGTGCACTTTACATTTTTGTTTTCTTTAATTGCTCATTGTTGTCCTTTACTTTTTACATTATTAGGTTACATTTGTTATTCCCGAGTTACCGGTAATAATTTGAAATTCATTGAAGAAGGATGGCATTATAGGTGATGGAACTTATAATGATATTTCACATGGCTTATTTGTACAAGCTATGATGCAGCATAAGTTAAGGAACTATATAAAACCTTTAGATACACAAATTGTGAGCTATTTTGGGATAACACTGTAAGTTCTTTATGCTGATTGCTAATTGATTCTTTTTATTTTAACATTTTTATCTCATGCGCTCTACAAGGGCAATAACCCAAGTTCTTGCACATTTTCAGATGACTGAAGTCAGCCTTGAGCTTGGTAGGAGTTTGAAGATGTAAGTCATGTAACCAACATTATTTAACATTAAAACATTGTATTAGAGCTCTTTTTCAGTGTTCTTTCTCAAACTTCTTTGTTCCCCCTCAAATTTATCTAGCTGCTTGGATGTGCATTGCTGCTAAGATGCTTATAATCATTTATGTTTATAGGATGGCACCCCTAATGATGGCCCATGCAAAAGGTGTTGTAGATGTCAACATTGAGGAAGGAGCTTCCTAGACTTCTTGCATTCTCTTCCGGAGCTTCTAATCATCAATCGTTGCAGAATGTATGTTGATATTTTTTGCATTAAGCGTATAATGCTAGTGGGTGTATATATTCACATAATTGGTTACTGCATATTGTTTCCTTCGATTGCTAATCTGTTAACGATAATTCAGATTAAGAAAAAATGTTGTTGAGTGCATTTTGAGGGTAGCTTAAACCAATACAAAACATGACATAATTATGTAACAATAATACACTTTTAAGCTGAAAGATAGAAAAACAAAATGTTAAGAAACAATAAGTCAACAATAATGAATAATACTTTTTTTAATTGATTATATATGTCACGCCCCAACATCAGGGTCACGCGAATGCCCACCCGAAAGACAGTTGAGAAAATAAGATTTGCAGTTGGAAAACTCTCAACTCAAAAATAAACATCATTTGGATAAAAAAAATTCCACAGTTCAACTCTCATAAACTGAAAGCATGCATCTCATACATGAATAAGCATATCGCCTAAAGGCGTACAAAACCAGCCATCACAGGCGTTGCATGTAAAAGTACATGTACAAACAAAAGAGAAAACTACAGCAAATCTTCCATCACCTCTACAACTAGGTCAACTCCACATGCTCACCTGAAAAGGTTTTACAGTAAAATCTCACACCGTGAGCCGAAGCCCAATAGAAAAAGACAATAAAGCTGTAAAGCAGGCTATACAATTATAAGCATATAAACTCCACCACAGGAGCCCAAAAAGGGTTTTCTATCTCAAAACCACAAGTTTTCATCCTTCAAACTATGCATATCATCTTAACAGATATCATGCCACAGTTAAGGAAAAGCAGTAATAAAACAATATGCTCTGCTCAGGTCACACAACCGAGGAGAAAGATGTAAATGAAATTTTATGTACCGACTCTGTCACACAGACAAAGGTACTAACTATAAACTCCAGCCCATTACCCTAGACCCAAGTCACACAGACTTGCTTGGTAATGACAAGTTCAATACAAAGTTACAACAACAACGCCATTGACGGAGGCAACCGACTCAATTTACGGGCATGAAACCCGAGGGTCCAGAGCACCCACACATCGCCATTCACGGAGGCAACTGACTCAATTTATGAGGATTAACCCAAAAGTACAGAGCGCCTACGCTGCGCACGTTTCTGAACTTTCACCGAGGAGCACTACAGGCCCATATGCAACCACACACACTATGTCATGGTACATCTATGGATAACATTTAAAAACCCATAAAGCATTTATACAACACATTAGAAAATGATCCAATCCATCAACCATGGAGATCAAAAATCATTTCCAGCGAAACGTTTAAGAGTTGAGACTAAAACCCGCGGATTAGCTCCAAACCTCCAAAAAGCACATTTTTCACCATTTTCCCAAAACGCCTTATTTTCAAACCTCCTTTTAAAAACTATGGATATCGATATACCCATATTATGAAATAAACTGAGAAAGGCGTAAAAATTCACTTTTACCAAAAAACTAAGGTTTAAACATGAAAACAACATTTGATGTATTTTTTACCCGGTAAAAACACGTATGATTACACAAAACACTCTTATATAGCAGTAGGGTCTAGAATCCTACTTCGGAAAGTCAAGAACTCCACGTCTCAAAATTGAACGGCGTCAGAATGAGAATCTGTCCAGATGGATACGAAACCCTCGGCCCCGATAGCAAGGATCCACAAAGGGATCAACCCAAAACCAAGCCCCAGGCCCTCAAAGCTAGAGAGAAGGCAGAGAAAAGAGGTTAACTTAGCCTGGAAGCAAGAGAATGAAAATATCTCAGCCCACTGGGACCTTTATAAACACGCCAAAAAGCATTTTGTCCAGTCGACCGAACCTAAAAATTTTGGTTCAATTGACTGAACCAGGCCCTTCAGTCGACCGAACCCCAAAATAGTATGTTTTCTGACATTTCCAAGTAAAAAAAATAGGCTTCTAAGGTCCAAACAAGCCTCTACCAAACCCTAAAAAATGTGTAGCACATTTATACATGTTGTTCTACAACTGTAAAGTATAAACCATGTATCGATGCTATTCATATACTAAAGGAAACACATTAAATATATAAATAACCTAAAAGATAAGGGTCAATGTCTCACAACTCTCCCCCCCCCCCC
>JAOTRH010219031.1:0-10599 GCA_034768845.1 Heliamphora exappendiculata
ATTTGCAGTTTTGTATGCAATGAAAAATAAAAAGTTCGAAATTATATATATAATAAGATATGCAAAACCGTGACTAGGTAAACACTTTGCAAATCTTTATACTTCTTAAATTTCACATACTATGGTAAAATCCAAAAGTAACTAATTTATAGATGTTAGGGCTTCGAGTTTGTTTAAATTTTGACAATTCTGTTTATACTCCGTTTGTTTTAACGTAAAATATTTTATTATGAAAATTTTTTTATATGTAAAATAATTTTATAAAAATTAATTTTTTACTTGTATTTTTTGTGTTTGGTTAAAATTTAAAAAATAAGAATGAGAGATAAGAATGACCAAATGCAGGAAGGATTCGGGTGAAGAATTCCGAAAGAATTCTAGAAGAATTCATGTGAGAATGATCTGCCTCTCATTCTCTCATTTTTATTTGTGATGAGAATGCCCAAATGCGGCAAGAATTAGGTGAAAGCTCCGAAGTTAATTTTTTGTATGTTAAATCTGGTCTAATGAGGTAAAATATTTTACTAAAAAATATATTTTACATATGTATTATCAGTCAAATAATGAAAATTAAGTAAAATATTTTATCTAAAAATATTTTGTATCGAAACAAATGGAGCCTTAATGTTGAATTTCTATGATTGAAGAAGTTTAATTGTCTTTATAATTCTGGATATAAAAATCCTAATTTGTTTAGGAGTTATAGCATTATTAAAACTCCTGTTAGAGTTAAAGAGTCAAAATATTTTGAGTTTCAATTGTGTTAAGAGTCTCAAGTCAGAGTCTTATTCATATTAGAAGACTAAAATACAACACCTGCAGTTCAAGGTACAAGTGATTAAAGCAGGTTCGAGTAAGTGTAGTTTACATATGATACAAATTACACTCGATCGCTCGAGTGGTAGATAGTTCGCTGGAGCAAGCTCCTAACAGTTTTAGTTTCACCAAAACTCGAATTGCAACAGATTTTGGCCTATATAAGGAGGTATACATCAGGCTCGAAACATACACTTCAGAGCATAACATTCCAAACTTTTTGGATTGCATCAAGTCATATCTTTGAGTGTTTTTTGAATTTCAAAAAGAACTAATAAAGTTGGTGTTCGACTTAGATAGATTTCTAAGTTTACTGACGATAGATTTTGTCGGCGTGAAGTAATGAGGATTCGATACTTTCAAGAAGTACTGAGAAATTTGTGTGGTGGGAATCTAGAAGGAGGAACGGTCCACGTAGATTTGGCAAGCAAGGTTTAAGGTGTTTAGGTTGAAGATTCGACTTGAATCTATAAATGGTCTTTTAACTGTTTATTAGTGTAGTACTTGATTAATCTGAACTTAGATTAGTCTTTTATTTTTATACGAGTTGAAATTTTTCACGTAAAAAATTGCGAGTCCTTTAATTTGTGTAAATTACTACTTGTGATTGCCTAAACATTAAATAAATCAACAGCAAATACTATTCTCATTCTACTGCACATAAAATAATTTAAAATTTATTTTTTCAATATATAATTTAGTTATTTCACAGGACAATGGCGAGAATTGCAGCAAAGCAATTTAAGATAATACTATGATTTCATATTAAGAATTGATTTTATAAAATCATGCTGATATCTGTGGCGGGTCTCTCGAGCAGACTCCTGAACGCTTGAGTGGTCATTGTCTAGAGAGCACATTTCGCAACCTCTGCTTGAGCGGAGCCCTTAGTTGCTCGAGCCATCAATGTCCTAAGAGTAACTCCGCAACATCCGCTCGAGCAAACCTCTGTGGCTGGTCGATCAATCATCATCTTGAGACCACAATTTGATATTTGGGTCACAACCCAATAGAAATTTACCTTAATCGGTTCATCTATTGAGTTACTCGATGACAATGGCGTGAGGGTCGCGTGGCAATGGCGCTTGGCACCTATGGTGTGAAGGGCATGCATATATGGAAAGAAGAAGGCGCGAGGGCTACAACACGATGATAATGCTTTGCACAGTGGGACGAGACGTGTTGAGGTGTAGTGGGACAGCAACGACGTCAACCACGATGGATTGTGGAAGGAATTGTAGCAAACCAATTTCCTAAGATAGTAAGATTTCATATTATGTATTGATTTTATAAAATCATACTGATATACATTTAATTGCGATGATGTCATTATATATTTTGCACATTTGACTCTAGTATTTTGTTTTTATTTATAAATATTTTAACAGTACTATTTTATATGTTTTAATTTTTTATTAATAAAATAATTTGAGTTGCACACGCATTGCGTATGCCCCGACCGCTTTTCTATTAATCAATAGACTAATCGTTATTTTTTATTAAAAGAAAAAAGTCAGATACGTTCTATACGCCTATGTGAAACTAATGTTTCCATTGAACTGGATGCATAATTTTCATTTATAAGATATGAAAGGTTTTTATAATCTCTCAAGGAGTCGAATAAACCTGGATCTCAACAACCACACGATTCATATTGTCTAAATTAAATTAGAATAACATAAATTCAATTACAAGCCAAATAATGAAATTACCCACACAAAAAAAAAACAATCCATATACTTTTTACATTTAGTTTATTTTTTAAAAAATTGCACCAATTTCAATGTCAAATTATTCTATGCCCAACAAAGTTTTATATATTTAAACCATTATTTTCTATAGTTTTATTTTTAATTTTTGTTAAAATTTATCAGAGTATCATGCTATAAGCTTGCTTAGGGTTTCAAAATTCTCTACACCGCCCTAAATTCCTCTATTTTAAATTAAGAATATGTAATCAATTATGCTATTAACTATGATTTGTAATCGAACTATTTTGTAGTAAAGAAAAATATAGCATTGGAACGTAGGATTTTAAGCAAAAAATAAAAATATTTATTGGATGTAGTATCAACACTTGTGCATAGCAATACATACACGTGTATGAATACAATAAGAAAAACAGAGGAAAATATTGATGGGATTTAGGAACTCTCAAATCCCATACATAGTGAAAATATGAACGTAGGCTTTAATCCACACAAAACAAGTAAAGAACAAAAATAAGAACACGAATATACGTTGTTCGGCTGACCACCTACCTACACGGGAAAGAAGAAATAATCCACTATTTAACAATAAGGAATACAAGTTTAACTTTTTCACTCACACAATGTATGTGGCCTCAAACTTGAGTCTCTTTCTCTCTTTCTACACTTTTTCTAGCCTTTCTACTGAGTCCTCTCAAGTGTATAGATGACCTCTTAGGATTTATGAAATATAAAACTCTTATATATGCAGTCCCTAAGTTTAAAACCAAACCCTACCACCACAATAGCAAAACTGTTCTGTGGCGGGCCTCTCGAGCGGACTCCTGACCGCTCGAGTGGTCAATGTCTAGAGAGCACCTTTCACAACCTTCGCTTGAGTAGACCCCATAGTCGTTCAAGTCATCAGTGTCCTGAGAGTAACTCCGCAACATCCGCTCGAGCGAACCTCCGTGACCGCTCGAGCAGTCATCATCTTGAGACCACAATTTGATATTTGAGTCACAACCCAACAGAAGTCGCGTGGCAATGGCGCGTGGCGCCTGTGGTGTGAAGGGCATGCATATATGGCACAGCAAAGATGCGAGGGCCATTGCACGGTGATAATGCTTTGCACAATGGGATGAGACGAATCGGGGTGCGGTGGGACAGCAACGACGTCAACCACAATGGGTTGTGGCAAGAATTGCAGCAAAGCAATTTCCTAAGATAGTATGATTTCATATTATGTATTGATTTTATAAAATCATGCTGATATACATTTAATTGCGATGATGTCATCATATATTTTGCACATTTGACTCTATTACTATGTTTTTATTTATAAATATCTAAACAGTACTATTTTATATGTTTTAATTTTCTATTAATAAAATAATTTGAGTTGCACACACATTGCGTATACCCGGCCGCTATGCTATTAATCAATAGACTAATCGTTATTTTTTATTAAAGGAAAAAAGTCAGATATGTTCTATACGCCTATGTGAAACTAATGTTGCCACTGAACTGGATGCATAATTTTCATTTATAAGATATGAAAGGTTCTTATAATCTCTCAAGGAGTCAAATAAACCTGGATCTCAACAACCACACGATTCATATTGTCTAAATTAAATTAGAATAACATAAATTCAATTACAAGCCAAATAATGAAATTACCCACACAAAAAAAAAACAATCCATATACTTTTTACATTTAGTTTATTTTTTAAAAAATTGCACCAATTTCAATGTCAAATTATTCTACGCCCAACAAAGTTCTATATATTTTTACCATCATTTTCTACCGTATTATTTTAACTTGTCTTAAGATTTATCTGAGTCTCATACTATAAGCTTGCTTGGGGCCTCAAAATTCTTCTAAATCGCCCTGAATTCCCCTACTTTAAATTAAGAATATGTAATCAATTATGCTATTGACTATGATTTGTAATCGAACTATTTCGTAGTAAAGAAAAATCTAGCATTGGAATGTAGGATCTTGAACAAAAAATCAAGGTATTTATTGGATGTAGTATCAACACTTGTGCGTAGCAATACATACACATGTATGAAGACAATAAGAAAAACAGATGAAGAAATTGATAGGATTTAGGAACTTTCAAATCCTTTATTTAGCGAAAATATGAATGTTGGTTTCAATTCACACAAAATAAGTAAAGAACAAAAACACGAATATACGTGGTTCGGCTGACTGCTTATCTCCACAAGAAAAAAATAATAATTCACTATTTAACAATAAGGAATACTCTTTCACTTACACAATGTTTGTGGCCTTAAACTTGAACCTTTTTCTCTCTCTCTCTCTCTCTCTCTCCCTCTCTCTCTCTACTTTTTTCAACCTCTTTATTGAGCCATCTCAAGTATCTAAACGATCTCTTAGGTTTTATGAAATATAAAACCCTTATATATGCAGTCCTTAAGTTTAAAACCAAACCTTAGTACCGCAATAGCAAGACTGTTATGTGGTGGGCCGCTCGAGCGGACCCCTGACTGTTCGAGTGGTCAATGTCCAGAGAGCAGCTTTCGCAACATTCGCTCGAGCGGACCCCTTAGTCGCTCGAGCCGTGAGTGTCCTGAGAGTAACTCTGCAACATTCGATGGAGGGAAAAAATAAATTTGTCGATAATCAAATTTTTATTTATCAACGCTCAATATGTTGACAAAAGCAAATAACGCAAAAGTTAACATCCAGATGGAGGGGAAAAAATTGGCACCAATTGTTTTTCAACAATATTTGCAGACGAGTAAGTTCTTTGTCACTAAAAAAGATTATTTTGGAATTCTTGCCAATGCATTTTTTGTGCCGCTACAACAAAAATCACTTTTCTCGGCGTTTGTTTGCGGCGTTTTAATAAAGCACTGGTAAAGCTATTATTCCCAGCATTTATTCCCGGTATTTATGAAACATTTGGGCACTATTACAGGTGTTTAGTAAATGCTGGGGCGTTTTGTGATGTTTTCAGTAAGCGCCAGTATAAGTGTCGGCAATGGCTTTGGTGGCATTTTATTTATTTATTGTGAGATTTAATAAACATGGGAAAATGTCCTTTTTCTTGTAGTGATCATAGCTAAAAAGGTATATTTCCCAACTAAAAATGCATTGAGTTGGTAAAATTAGTTGCCAAGTATACATTTTCTTATAGTGATTAATATGATCCATAATTATGAAAATACCAATTACTATGATATTGGATAACAATTCTTGATAAACTAATTTGCTCACTCTTACGATAAATCCTGTTTGGGCTCAATTTTAAAATTTTTGCTTATTTTTGTCTTTTTTAAATTTTATTTTCTTCTATATTTTAATTTTTTTTTTGAATCGTCTTAACAAGATGAATAAAAAATTAGTCAAAATATGAAAAAAAAAAATTAGTTGTTTTTTTTTAACGAAACTCATTACAAATGAAAATAAAAAACATAAAATTTTGCTCTTATTGACTTATTTTGACTTATTATTATTATTATTTTTGTTTTTTTTCATATTTTAATGATCAAATTTTTTTATTGTTTCAACTCGTCTTGATGAAAGGATTCGAAAAATATTACAGCTTCCACTATGAAAAAAATTTACTAAAAAAAATATAAAATATAAAATAAAAAAATAATTAATTATCACAAACTGGGTTTTTATTTCTATAATGATACGATATCCAAATTATCTCAACAAAGTAATTTGCCGAATGATATAATACAATAAAAAACATTAAATTTAAATAGTGTTTACATTAATATTTGTAACAGTGTCACATCCCTTAATAAATTAATTTAATCACCATTATGTACGATAATGGCATTTCTATATCATTTTGTATAAAGATTTTTGTGTACCAATTTGTCTTATTGTAGGATTGACCATAAATGGTAGACAGTGCCTCGTCAAAATGGCCGGGCGGAGAAACAACGATTGATTACTATGAATTTCCACGAAGACACAATTGTACCTTGACCATAAAAGAAATGTTGTATTTTTTAATGAGAGCATTTTCACTATATTATTATATTTTTATGGGTAATTAGGTTTGTAACTCGTTTAAATTCTCCTAGCGAACATGAACACGACGAGGAATAGTTGTGAGCTTTTGAATTGTATTTTAAAAATGGTACATTTCGTTTAAACCATTACGTGAAGAGGAATATCAATTTTAGAATAGTGTCCAACACTCATTACAATCTCACAGGTAATATCTTTTAATACTTTATATTATTTTTATATTATATTAATTTTTGTTGTTTAAATCTTAATTAATATTATTTTATTTCTAAAAAATAGAAATTTTAAATTTTGTTCTAAACAGATGCTTAGTGCATTGGACTTACATATTTTTAAAATTCTTTCAATTTTTTTTAACATTTTTGTTGTCTCTTAAAATTGTGTTTGATTTTTGTGCATGGTACAAACTGGAGATTTGTTCGGCACAATCAGGGCCCAGTTGATTGGCCAAGTACTGAAGACCCCGAACAGAATATAGGCCAAACTCATCGCCGCCAAACTCACTAGATGCTTCTTACTCCGCCGTCGAACCCCTGCAACCACCAAGAACACCGTTAGCGCCTTCCGGCCTGGTATGACCTGGAGGCACTCCGACGCTCAAATTAGATATCTCTCAGGGAGGTTTCTAGTCAAGAGCTTGAGTTAAGAGTTGCGTACCTGTGGTTTGAGAATGTCTTCCTTTATATAGGAGTCGAATCCTTATGAGGCTGAATTCTCTTAGGATTCTGCCTCTTGATTCTTTAAGATTGTCTCATATTCTGTAGATCTTATTCTGATTTGTTTTTATTTGTATACCCCATCAAATCATCTCTAGGATGGGAACTTATATTTCCATCAGGGGGCCGACATGGGCCTCATTGGTCCGGGCTGCCCCTTGATGGGGTGGGTCGAACTCGTGTGGCCCGAACAACTGGTGGTCCGGGCCTCTTTGAGGACTGGAGTAGCTCTCTGTGGGCTGGCCCCTTTACTGGGGCTTCGGTCCCTGAAGTATTCGGGCTGGGCTTTAGGCTCATAACTCTTTATCCTCCCTCAATTTTTTT
Source organism: Heliamphora exappendiculata (assembly GCA_034768845.1). NCBI lineage: Eukaryota > Viridiplantae > Streptophyta > Magnoliopsida > Ericales > Sarraceniaceae > Heliamphora > Heliamphora exappendiculata. Next base: position 7,563 of record JAOTRH010219031.1, read on the forward strand.
TGTCAAGATTCCCGGGCCAACTTATGCACACTTTGTTTAAATTTATCTGTCTTTTATTAAAAGTACATGTAAAGAATACAGACAAATTTATCTGTCTTATTAAAAGCACGTATAAGGAATATAAAAAAATTTATCTGTGCCTTTTCAAAACATATATAAAAAATACATATAAATTTATCTGTGTTCTTTGAAATTTATCTGTGTCTTTTCAAAATATGTATAAAAAATACATATAAATTTATCTGTCTTTTATTGAAAGTACATGTAAATAATACAGATAAATTAATATTTCTTATTGAAAGTACATGTAAAGAACACAGATAAATTTATATGTTCATTTTTAAAATATGTATAAAGAATATAGATAAATTTATCTGTCTTTTATTGAAAGTGCGTGTAAATAATACAGATAAATTTATCTATTTTATTGAAAACACATATAACGAATACAGATAAATTTATCTATTTGCCTATTAAACAAATGAATATCAAACATATAAATTTATCTATTTGTTATGTAAAACAGATAGATTTATCTATTTGCATGTAATTTTGGGAGAAATCAAGTAATTAGATCTTGCACGTTAAAATTTTTATTAATAGATTTAAAATTTATTTTTAAAAATTTTTAATTGAAAGCCAAAAAAAACTAAAAAACTAAAGTTGCTAATGCCAGTGTGAAATATGCATTGTTGACTTTTTCTCGGCATAGAAGAGAGCCAAGTTTGACCGTCTTGGATTGAACGGGCCAATTGGGCAAGGTTGATTGTAGTCTTAAGTGAATGAACAACAAAGTCTTGGTAAACAATGGAAAATTATTAAATACTCCCATAAAATTAATATTTATAATAAAATTATACAAAGAACATTAAGTAGACAAATTATTAACTAGTTTCAGAATATTAGGTAGACGATGTCACGTAGTATTCTCAACAAATAAATAATCACAATTTATACTATATTAGTCACTTTTTATTTTCAAACCACTCAACAAAATTAAATCATTATATTCTTAATGTAAAATTTGTTACCATCACAATGGATAGGAATATCACGTGAGCTTGCAACATAGTACTCTGAGACCACTAAATAATTACTCCATTAAGTGAATTAAATAATTATTTGGTAGTCTCGAAATATGATGTGGCATTGTCTACGTGATGTTCCTACCCAATTATGTAGCAAAAAATACTTCGGGTAGTACAATGGTAGCATACTCTTATTAAGTAGATAGAAGACAAATGTTGCCCACTTAGTATGTATTGATGTTATTAATTTGTCGAAAGAAGCAGGTAAGCAATACTACGTGATACTATGTGAGTACTCAATAAATTTTTAAATGTATCGCCTTTGTCTCCTAATCATCTAATAAAGTAGGCCTGCAATATTATACGCGAAGTGTCTTTCACTATATAATTAAATAAAAGCACCATGTAATTGTAAACGTACAACATACTGTTCTAGACTACCGAATAATTATTCACAAATTTTTTTGGTTCAATATGTTAATTAATGAACAAGAGCCCTTATACAACGTGTGAATCTAACAGTCTGTTTTGTAAGATTAATTTATCAAAAAAAATAATTTATAAAAATAATTAAGTTGTACATATATTGGTAATATATATTTTAATTGTTTACCAAAAACTTCTTTGCTGACTATTTAATTTCTTTAAATTAAGTGTTTCCATTATATGATTAACGGTATTTGATTAAGAGTTTTTACGCAAAAAGTTTTTTTTTTTTTTTTTTACGAGCCCATCATAAATTTTTTTTCTAAAGTAAAAAACCTTTGAAGACGGCACCCAGCCAAATTCAAGTGGCAGGTTCAATTTTTTATATTTGGAAACAGCTTGTCTCCAGTCTAGTTTTAGACTGGATCTATCCAGTTTTGCTTATTTTGGATTAAAAAATGGACCCATTTTAATAATTAGAATTATTTATTTTATTATTTTCAGTGTGTAGATCAACTGTGTAAAAAATTAAATTGATTGGATGTCAAGAGAAAATAATATTTTTGTTAAAACAGATTAACGGTGTCTGAATTTCATAGTTAATTTTTCTAATACAAATGTAATTTAATTAGATACTTGATGATATCCAATTTTTTTTATTTTTTTCATAATTATTCTTCACATTATGAATAATAAAATGAACTGTTCAAATTATGAAAATGGGTCCATGTTAGATTTTAGAGCACTCTATAAAATTATGTTAGTTAGTCTCTCACCAAATTTATGTAAAATATATCTCTAAAAGTACAAATTATGTTAGTATTATATTAAATTAGCTATAATTCCTTACAATAATTAATTTCGCTAATTCTTTTAGCATAAGGATTTCTTTAACTTTTGTGCATGCGAATTACTTTGGATTGAATTGGATTAAAAAACATGTGAAGTTTACAAATTAATTTTTTTGTCTCTTAAAATAACTAATTTCGTGTTTGTACAGTGAAATTGGGACTAATAATCCGACACATGAGAGATTAATTAGTAATACATCATTCATAAAATTAATAATATTAGGCTCCCTTGGTATATTAATACCAGCTTTCAGATTATATTTCTTTCTTATCTAACAATACAAAATAACTGAATAACTCTTATATTATTCTTTATCACATGTAACTAAACATAAACTAAATTTCTCATTATACATGTAATTCATTTCTAAGTTTTTTATATTAAAAAAAAATATAAAATTTACAATATTATTTATTTCTCGTATCCTATTTAACACCATCTACCATTGCGAAATGAACCCTTTGAGACTTGAGTTCACCTCTAACAATTTTCATTTGTTGTGCCTATACTAAGTGTATGAATAATATTCTTTCACATATTTGAGAGAGCACATGTTCCTTTATTTTTTTCATAATTACATTATTCTTTTATAAAAGGTAAAAAGAGTATTTGATATTCCTCTTTAGATAATTATTTTAAGTGTCTCTCCTAAATTATATGTTGGGAGAATTTCCAACGCCGACATAAAATACATGCTCGGGGATCCAGAAAATACATCTTTATTAAACTTT
>JAOTRH010219041.1:0-10598 GCA_034768845.1 Heliamphora exappendiculata
ATATTTTTAGTATTTAATTTTATTTTTAATAAAATTAATTTTTTATTTTATAAGAATCTTTCTGAGCAATGCATGCATATCATTTCTTTGTTATGCATGGATGTCCAATATTCTATTTAGTATTTAATCTGGTGTGTACAGTACGGCTTACACACAGAAGATCAGATTTTAGGTTCTTACAGAATACAAGTTTTATGTTCACAATTTAGATGAAAATAGATATACTATCGGTACCATTATGGCACATAGTTTTAGTAAGCCTGTCTTGGTTACGGAAAATAGATAATAGCGTCCCCTATTGTTCCGACTCTTTGTGCCAGTACACTTTGTGTGTATTGAACGTAATATTTGGGGTAATTAATTTTATACTGACTATACAAATTAATTCACACCCCAATGTTATTATGAATAGTGCTTATTCTCTTAATCCTGAAATAATTATTGATTTGCATATATTTAATATTCGTTGTTTTCATTCATTTGAGGGTGCGATCTAATATGGGTTTATATTTCCGGTGAGTTGGATAACGGTATTATTTATATGGCAAATATTAATTATTGACGGAATTTATGTCCCTAATGATCAGGATTGACGATACCCCCTTAAGGATGCTTATAAGTTTTGACCGGGTCAAACCCTACAGGTGAATTTAAGAATCCGACGGTTAAATAAGTTAAGCGAAAGGACTTAAGAAATATTAAGATGCCGATAAAATTAAATTGTCGGTAATTATATTTAATAACAGGAGCTCAATGCAAGAAGGTCTTGAGATTATGGGGTAGAGTGCAATTATAGTTCTTTAGTGGTTCGAACTGTAATTCCGTGTTGTATAAAAATTGCAGAAAGCGCTACGTCTTTCTATTATTGCAGAAACCGCTATTAGGTATTTGTGTTCCACTGGAAGTCTTACTCATAATTACTCCCCAGGTCCCTATTGTAGCCCTATATATATGCAGGTAGGCTGAACTAATTTTAGATGATTGAAAAATCATATATTATATTTTGTCTCTCAAGATTAAATATATCTGGGTTTTGCCAGTATGTGTTCTCGATAGTTCGTAGCTCACACTATGTTCGAGGATCGCATAAGGGAATATAGTAGAAGATTTGACTAGAGCTTTAACTCGGAATCAAATCGTAGTTGAAGAATAGATCGACAAAAGGTATTCTTCTAAATTAACTTTGGTTACACGAGTTTTATTTTGATCGTTCTACATCAAAAGTTTTATCTGGAACCCGTTTTGGCGTTTGCCCGTCTAGTTAATTTTTTACCGAAAATCATTTATAAAAATAATGATCTTGGCAGTATTGCCTCCAACACCGACGAGTCAGTTTAAGGTCGTGAGGAGGACCGACGAGTAAAAATACCAAATTAATAGGTCGAGTCAAGACCTAAAAATTTGAGACAAAATGTGGGACAAAAATAATTAAAAGTCAAGTCACGGCTTAAAATTAAATTTTGTGAGGAGAAAACACCACAGAATAAATTTTTGAAAATTATTTGTGCTAACAAATTATTTTTGAAAACATACTCATATTTGAAAAACGCATACACACCATAAAACACATAATAAAACATTTAATCACAGAGTAAAACCAAACAACCCCCCCCCCTAAGTAATGATGGCCCACTGACCTGGCGGTCGCCTGATTTGAGTATGACGCGACGGTTGACATGTTGGCAATCGCCAACATTTTTCTCTTCTCACATGGCGGTCGCCATGCCCAAATCCTTTTATCCTGGCGGTCGCCGTGTGACCATTCAAAAACCTAGCGGTCGCCAACACTGAAGGGGCCAACCGCCATCTTCAGACACGCATAAGGCCCCTAAGCGCGCTCGAGTGTGGCTCATTCGCATCCTCTAATTCTCTCTCTAGCTCCCTTGTGCTCTCAAACTCTCTCCAACCCTATTTTGCTTCCTCTTGCTTCCTAACTTTCGTATCATTTCTTTCTTCTTGCTCGACCATGGCGGAACACGGGCACCTTGCTGACGTTGCAGGAGCTATCCAAGGCTCATCTGCGAGTGAAAGCACAGTTACGGGGACTCTTAGAGGCACGTCCACCAGCCTTCCTGTTGGCGGGGTCACCACCACTCAGCCTTCCACTGTGCTGGGTGCGATGGATTCCCTTGTATTTGAGGCAGAGCGTGCCTCCCGCCGCATGGCCAAGGAGGAGGCACGAGCAGCTACTGAGGCACAAACGGCTGCAGTTGTTGCTGCTGAGGCTCACCTACGCTCCGGTCCCCCGCCGCTTGCTTCTGGGTGGGATGCGGCGTTACGAGCCCCCCACAGATTCCATCGCTGCCAACGTACTTATTCGGGAGCCGAACCAGCATATCTCTTGCTAGCGCCTATCGGTAAGTTCCAAAACTTACTTGTTCAAATACTAAAGCACGTTTTTATGATATATCAAACATAGACGCATGCTTAGGATCCCCCCATGATGATGTGATTTGATATGATGACGATGAATGGTAATATTGATGATTGTTGTGAGATTTGCACTAAAAATCTCAGTTTATGTACCTGTGCAAAGGAGTTTAAAACAGTAAGGACACTAGAATTTGAACAAACAATAAAAGAGATGGTCATTTTAACAAAAGTCATAAAAATAGGGGGCTTGATTTTTATTATTTTTAGAAAAAACATAAACACTAAGGAGGGATTTTTGTTTTTGTTTTTTAAGGCACAAAAGCTGAAGAAAATTTTTTTATCAAAAATTATAAAAAAATTAGAGGCAATTTTGTCAAAAATTCTAAAATTTAGGACAAATTTTCACAAACCCTAGAAATTTTAAGGGGAATTTTTCAAAAATCTAGAAAATTAGGAAAATTTTTGAAAAACCTTAGAAAATTTTAAAAAAATATTTAAAAAGTTTTTTAAAAAATCCTAAAAAATAAAGAAAATTTTTTGAAAAATCTTAGAAAATAAAGGAAAATCCTAGAAAATTTTTAGAAAATAATAGAAAATTAAGAATTTTTTTTGAAAAATCTTAGACAAGAAAAGAAAAGTTTTTACAAAATCTTACGAAATTTTTAGAAAATCCTAGAAAGTTAAGAAATTTTTTTTAAAAATCTTAGAAAATAAAGGAAATATTTAGAAATTTTTTAAAAAATTCTTAGAAAATAAAGAAAAAGTTTTTGAAAAATCCTAGGAAATTTTTAGAAAATGGTAGAAAAGAAGAAAAATCTTTAGAAAATCCTGGGAAATTTTTAGAAAATTTAAGAAAATTATAGAAAATTTAAAAAAATTTAGAAAATAAAGAATTTTTTTTTGAAAAATCCTAGGAAATTTTTAAAAAATTAAGACATTTTTTTAAAAAATCTGGAAAGTTAAGGCAAATTTTTATTAAAACTTCAAAAATTTGGGCAAAAGAGGCAAAACACAAATATTAGATGAAAGAGAGATTCTTTTTTCTTTGATTTTTGGGAAGAATGATTAACACAAAATGATAGAGACTTGCCTAGCGCGCCAGGACTTTGGGTTCCTAGTCTTTTACTAGGACGTGCAAAAAAAGTTAAAGGATTGTCTCTCACACATGAACCTAGAGTTAAGAGCATTTGCCTGGGGTACCAGAGCTTAGGATTCCTAGCCTTTTACTAGGACGTACAAGATTTGTCTAGCGTACCAGGGCTTAGAATGCCTAGTTTGTCTAGGGCTTGAGAGATTTATCTAAGGCTTGAGAAATTTGCCTAGCTTACTAGGACTTGGAGTGCCTAGTTTGTCTAGGGATTGAGAGAATCGAAGGATCGTTACTCACACTCGAACCTAGGGTTTGTATTGTTTTCAGTCATAGCTTTGTTCATCACTTGCTTGGTCTTCTCTTATATTTTTTGCTTATCTTTTCCTTTTCAGGCTGGTTATTATATCAAAAGCTTCGGAGGTTCTGCCTCCGGGTAGGTGTTGGAGTGGTACGATGCCCTCTATACTCCCAACTGGGCTTATATTGATGCCTTCGGCTTTGCTCGGTTCATACCCCTATTTAGTAGGACGAGCAACGATCGGGTATGGTTGATAGCCCTGGCTGAGCAGTGGTGGGATACCACCAACACCTTTCATTTTACCACATTTGAGGCTACACCGATGCCTCTGGACTTCTCCATGGTCACCGATATCCGGATTGGAGGAGCTCCCATCCCATTTGATCCATTCGTTGCCCGGTCGTCCGACGCGTTGCTGTACTTCCTCAGGGCCATTCCAGCATAGATGGACAGAGATTGGGTCCAATACACCTAGTTTTTTGAGTGGTTCAGACATTTCCATTACACCAACCCCCGCCACTTCGAGTAGGTCGCCCGGGGATTTCTAATGTATATGATCGGTACCTCCTTGTTTTTGAACAAGGATAACACTGTTCATTTACATTACCTCGGCGCCCTAGCTCGTCTTGACCAGTCGCTTCATTTGATTGGGGAGGGGCCGCTCTCGCTACACTCTACGGCTTGATGCGAACACTGACCCGGTTCCCCCAGGAGCTCAACGTAGGGGGATACTGGAGGGTCTGGGACGTATGATTTAGTTTCTGCACTTTCTCATTCATTTCTGTTCTTTATTATTCGTTATCTGCTGGATGACATCTTCTTCTTTGCAATTGTGGACTTATGAGTTCCTCGGGCTTCACATTCTGGTGAACTCTTCTCCAGACCCTCTAGTCATTCCTCGAGCAACCCGGTGGTCCCGAGGGCTGAAGGGGAAGAAGGCTGGGGGGAAGGACATAAACCGCTTATGGGTCTCACTGGACCGGATGACCCCCGATCAAGTATCATTATTTTTTGCTTACTCTACTCTGCGTAATACTGTTCACTTCACTGTTCACTACATTGTTCACTGCACTATTCTTTATTTTTGCATTCTGATCACTGTATACTGGCTGCCATACTGTACTGTATTCCCTGCTCACCATTCATTGCATTTTCACTGTACTTTGAACTGCTAAAGGTCCACTGGGACGTTTGGCGGGGAGTGGAGGATCAGGTCGGCGCAGATATGATGCACAGTCGAGACCGTACCTCGAGGTGGATCCTACTTGAGGGTCCATTCGGTAGGGAGTACTATCTTGGCAAGCGAGTGGTCCGCCAGTCGCTTGGCCTTGATCACTTCAGGATACCGGTGGTCCCTCCGGTCCGTATGCGCCAGACCAATCGTCTAGGTTGCGTTGACCTCCTATTGGAGATGGTGGGGACACATGCCGCGGAGTTGCTGGTGGCCGAGGGAGATTATGCAGCTTGGGCCCGAGCACACCTACTAGGACCACTTGGTTCTGGCCCAGCTGGTGGTAGGAGGAGGCGAGCACCAAAGGCTATTGATGCTGGTGCTGCCGGAGCTGCTGCTGGAGTTGCTACTGCTAGCGATGCGGCTTGAGGGATGAGGGGCCTAGAGATTCCTTGGGAGATCCAGACAGTAGCATATGGTTACCCTTTCCCTCTGCCGGTTCCCGTTCCTCCGGCACCTGAGTTTAGGGCCGAGCTCAATCAGGTTTGTCTTTGTCTTTTCCCCTTCCATTCGATTACTTTCTTTGCTTTGTTTTACTTCAATTGCTTAACCTCTTTTTATAGGTTAATCAAGCGTGGCTAGATCATCTACTACTGGTCTTTACTGGTTAGAGAGCATTGATTCGTCAGCTTGACGCCACTGTCTGAGCGGCCAGCATTACCTCTATTCCAACGGCTATAGTAAGTGTCCTCACAATCCCTTTTTAACCTTTCTGCACTTTTCTATACTCTTATCTGATCCTTGTTTTCTTCTAATAGTCTCCAGTACTGGCTACTGGCATAGTACCGCCACGTGCCCCTACTCCTTCTCCTGCTCCTGCTCTAGCCCCAGCTCGAGGTCGTGGTTCTCGAGCATCTTCTCGACCTCGCTCCAGAGCATCCGTTTCTTCTGTTAGGAGTCGCTCTAGAGTCGTGTCTTCTTCCTCCGACAGCGATGGTGATGGTAACGATGACGTCGAGAGGTTCTTCAAGGATGTTAACTCGGGCAAGGCTGGTCCTTTCTCCCGCCGAGTACGCTCGAGGCTACAATGAGAGAGAGAGCTTCCCCCCTAGTTACATTCTGATACATTTATTTATGCTTATTTTGATGGGCCTGGGTGCCCCAATTTGATTCTTTCTTATACATCTACTTCATCCATGGGCCTGCGTGCCCCAGTTTTCATTATGTTACATTATACTACTTTTTGATGTATTTTTGGGACTTCATGCCATTTACTACCTTATATTCATCTTCTGTGTGATTTTTCTTCATTTATTGCTCAAACTGTACAAATATCGATACCTGCACAAACCACTAAAAACTGCAAACTAACACACACCCGCCATGTTTTAACCTGGCAGTCGCCACTATATAACACGGCGGTCGCCACTTCTACCAAACTATCATGGCGGTCTCCACAATCCATTATGGCGGTCGCCACAATCCATTATGGCGGTCGCCTAGTCAAAGGGCTAATATCACTATACGGTGCCCTTTAAAGTTAGCGGTCGCCTACTCTAAGGTGGCAGTCGCCACATTGATTATACTTTTTTACTTTTTCAATCTCCTATCTTATAAATACAACCCTAGAGGCCCCATTTTCTGTTATTCTCTCTCAAATGGCTAATCCCCTTTCTTCGTGGGTTGAGGCATTCTCCCATGTTGAGCGTTTGAACTTTGCTCCTTTCAGTATCAACTCCTTATTTCCTCTCATGGCCATAAAGATTGACAGACCTTTGTTGAAAGCGGTTGCTCAGCTATGGGACCTGCAATCCCACGTCTTCTGGTTCGGCCTTGAAGAGTAATGCCCTACTGTGGAGAAGTTTGCTGCTATTTTGGACCTGACTCCGCGGAGCTCCGTCGTTGTTCCCACTTTCTTTCTTTCGACTCATCAGCAGGTGATACAACTCTGTGGTCTATCTAGGATGGAGGCCTCTCTTCTAACACAAGATGACTGTCTTAACATTCCCTAGATCATTGATAGATTCTGTCTGATTTTCAGCTACAGCGACGCTACGCACTTTATTTCTGCCTTATTGCCCAGTATCTTCTTGTTCCCTCTGACGGGCGAGTTAGCTTCACATTGGTTGACATCGCTGGTCAGATGTAGATGGGGAAGGACTTTATACTTGTCTTGGCCGAGACACTGCTAGGCTTAGATGTTGTTCATCGTGGTGAGACCACTACTTTTGCTGGCAGCCCTTTACTTCTTCAGGTAAGCTCAAAATCTCACTTTTTTACCAAACTTTTCGTCACACTATAAGACTTTTCTCTTATTGTTCTAACTTTCACTGCAGATCTGGCTTATGGAGAAGGTTAATCTTATACAAAAACCGCTTACTATAGACACAATGCCACAACTTTCCTTTATCACCCCTACTATTAAATATGCAGCACCGAAGCAGCCTGGCGACAGTATCTCTCTTCTCTGACTGGCCCAGATATCACCCGACAGTGTCCATAGTGGCAGATTCCTGCCATAACTCTGACCACCATGGATCACTCTAGTGTTCTGCTAATTTGTCTATCTCAGCCTACTTTCTATTACCCCCATCGGATCATGTAACAGTTCAGTCACAGTCAGATCATCTTTCTCAGTGTTCGAGGCTGTCTATTTTCATCTGTACTGCGGGCCCCGTTTCTAGCATTGTATCAAGATGCCTAGCCATCTCGCTCATGGATGGAGATGCAAGAACTGCAATGTCCCAAGCTTTCTGCTGAGAATAAGACACGGATGATGCAGGATAGGGAAAAGAATGATAAAGAAGAAGGAAAATAGGCAACAAAAAGGAGAAAGACTCGAGGACTTCTGCTTTATTTTGAAAATTTTACAGCTTTCTTTTTGTTTGTAGAGTTTGGAACTTATGTGCCCTCCTTTTATTTCTAAAAACTTTGTAACTCTGATCAAAGTAATGAAAACTTCCCGCTTTGTATTTAAGATGGTTCAAATTTATCCAAAATTTTTTTAATCCATTTAAATTATTTTATTATCAAAATCCAGAAGTTAATTTGCATTGGTCTTACTCAGATTCTATGACGGTTAAAAACAAAGAATGTGGCAGGACTTCTTAAAAGAAGCTGCTTACGTATCCCAAACAGATGGAATCAGGCCATAACATAGTTCAGGTTTAGTTTCCACTCGGGTATTGACACTCTCTTTTTGTGATGCCCTAACTTTTACCAAGGTTGCCCTTTCGGGTTTTCGGCCTTGCGGACTGCTCTAACTTTTGCCTAAGTTGCATTTTCGATTTTTAACTTAGTGAGCTTTTATTTTCTCTTTATTTTTACCTCAAGGATAGTACTTTTTGAGCTGGTCGAGGTTAATTGGAGTGGAGAACACATTCCCATCCAAATCCATAACAATGACTGCACCACCGGTAATGATGGTTTTTATTAGAAATGGTCCGGACCAGTTTGGCTTGAACATGCCTCTCGAATCAAAGATAGGAGCTTCGATTTCTTTAATAACCAAATCCCCTTCTCTGAGATCCCAGGTCTTGACCTTTTTATTGAATACTCGAGCTATCCTCCTTTGGTATCGTTATACATGAAATAGAGCCTACAGCCTTTTTTCATCAAATAAAAGCAACTCTTCAATTCAGTTCCTTTGCCATTATGCTTCTGAAGTACTAGCCTCGGCCACTACTCTTAGTGAAGGGATTTCCACCTCAATGGGAAGCATGGCTTCGATCCCATGTACTAAAGAGTTTGGCGTAGCCCCTGTTGAAGATCTGATCAACGTCTTGTATCCCCAAAGTGAAAATGGTAGATGTTCAGGCCAATCCTTATGTGAGTTGATAGTCTTTTATAGGATATTCTTGATGTTTTTGTTTGCTACCTCAACTGCTCCATTGGTCTGTGGCCGATATGGTGAGGACTTGTGAGCCACTATTCGGTATTCTTCGAAAAGATCCAAGACCTCTCCTTGGAAATGTGAGCCATTATCTGAGATGACCTCATGGGGAACCCCCATACAGGCAAATGATGTTCTACTTGATAAACTTGGCAACATGAGAGGCTTTTAGTACTGAGTAGGAGGTTGCTTCCACTCACTTGGTAAAGTAGTCAATGGCTACTAAAATGAACTCGTGCCCATTCGACGCCTTTGGTGTTACTCTGCCGATTACATCAATGCCCCATACTGAGAACGGCCATGGTGATGTCAGATTATATAATTGAGATGGGGGAACGTGCATGAGATTTGCGTGAATCTGACACTTGTGACACCTTCGCACGAACTGTATGCATTCTGTCTCCATTGTCATCCAAAAATATCCTTGACGTAGGATCTTTTTTGCTAACATATTTCCACTCATGTGTGGCCCACAAACTCCTGCGTCCCTTTCATCAAATCTTGGCCTTCTTTAGTGCTGACGCATAGCTTTTAACCCCATAATGTTCTCGTTTGTATAGTCTTCCACCGCAAATGACAAACTGTGCAGATAGTCTTCGTATCACCCTTTTATCCTTATTGCTGGCAAACTTGGGATAATCTTCTTTTTTCACAAAGTTTTGGATGTCAAAATACCATGGAAGGTCGTCAGTGCTTTCTTCGATCACGGCCATCATCTCGTATGTCGGCTTTCTTTTCTGTTCGATTATCAAGAGCCTCATTCTGACCTTAGATGGTATGTTAATCATGGATGCTAGGGTGGCCAGTGCGTCAGCAAACTTGTTCTGCAACCTTGGCACATGGGTAAAGATCACTAATTCGAAACACGATATCAGCTTCTCTAGCTCTTGATGGAAAAGAATCAATGTCACGTCCCTGACCTTCCATTCTCCTCTCGATTGTGAAACCACCAGTGCTGAATCACCAATGACTTCTAGCTTTCTCATCCCTAATTCTAAGGCTGCTTTCAATCTAGCTAAACATGCTTCATACTCAGCCTGATTGTTGGTAACTTTAAAATTGACTTTCAAAGTCAAGAGGACGTGCGATTTGTCGAGAGTGACAAGAAGAACTCCTATTCCATAGCCATATTGGTTGGATGTGCCATCAAAATATAGAGTTCACTTATCATCCTCGACTTTCATCAGCTATTCGTTAGGAAACTGGAACTTAGTGTCTTCACCTCCCTCAACTAGTTGGTCGACCAGGAATTCTGCAACTGCTCTACTCTTGACTAACTTTCGGGTGACATATCTGAGGTCGAACTTTGATAACAACAGCAACCATCAAGCCAACCTTCCTGTCAGTGCCGGCTTTTCAAACAGGTACTTCAATGGGTCCATCCGGGAGATAATATTCACTGTGAAAGATAGCATATAATGCCTCAATTTTTGAGAGGCTCAAACCAAGGCCCAACATGTTTTTTTCAGTGGTGTGTACCATATTTTTGGCCCCATCATCTTCTTGCTTAAGTAGTAGACAGCCTTTTCGATTCCAATTTTGCCTTCTTGTGCCAGCATGCATCCTATAGCTGAATCAGTCAATGATAAGTAGAGGATCAGTGGCTTATCAGGTTCGGGAGGAGCTAAAACATGTGGATTTTACAGGTACTGTCGTATGGCATCAAAGGTATCTTGGCATTTCTGATCCCATTCAAACTCAACTCCTCTCTTCAGCAGACGGAAGAGCAGCTCACAAGTAGTTGTTAGTTTTGTGATGAATCGACTGATAAACT